>JANAVB010025800.1:18826370-18953870 GCA_029216955.1 Iris pallida
ACGAGCTTAAATTGCATGACCAAAAACGTCAGATTGAGCTGAAATATTAGATAAATAGTCCAATTAATTTCTATAGTACTTGGCCGTGCAGACATCAACAGATCCATCTCATGTGAACAACAGACACTGTTCCATTGTGAATGTGTTGTGCAATCCGCTTCAAACTCAATATCTTGAATATCATCTACATCCACAACGGAACCAAAAAATGTATGCATCAACAGGCAACCTTTTGTGAGTGAAACTAATTCCAGTAACTAATCTATAAGATCAATGGTCAAGAAGAGTCCAGATATTCTAAAATTTCACCAATACACCCTTTGATAACTGTGATGGGATTGTCATTCATTCGTCCTTTGACTTGGGTCATAGAGATAAATGCAATCGCCTAGAACAAATTGTATCGTCTAACCTCTCGTCTAAGAGATTTATGGTCAAGGGAAACTTAGAGGGTGCTCCTTGGTTGCATGAGCTTAAACGGCCGACCAAAAAAGTAGGTATACCTACCATTCTGTGAACATTGAGAGAGGAAAGAATGCTCTCAAAAGATCATAATTTGGGGCAAATATGCCCAAGTTTTTGCAGATAAAACTCTCTCTCTCTCCCTTTGATTTTCTTTGATTGATTTTCTTTTATTTTGATTTCGCAGAGAATCAGATATTAGAAGAAGAAAAAGAGACTAGACATGGACCCCAGATACGCATCACCAGCTAATTTCTTTTAATATACTGCTGTTTTTTTGTTGCTGTTTTTTTAGAACAGACTAGACAAGGACCCCAGGTACGCATCACCAGCTGCTTTCTTTCAATTTACTGCTGTTTTTTTTGTTGCTGTTTTTTTCCTTCTGATTTTTTTTTTATATTTTGCTGCTGCAGTGCATGAAGCCTCAGCTGTGGTTCGAGGCTTATTTGTGAAGTGTGCAGTGAGTGTAGCCTCAGCGAGATCTTGGGGGAATTATATGTTTTTGGTTTGTTAGATAGTTACTTAGTTTTAGCCTTTTAGGATATTTAGAAAATTTAGTACATAGAGAAATCTGAATTTGATAGGACATGTAGTATATATAACATATTAATATATTATATATTTATTGGTATCCGGTATTTGATATCTCAAACCCAAACTCATATGAACCCAATATCTAGAACACTGCCTATGTTTGTATGAATCTTTTGCTCTGAAAACAGAGCAAATCAAAAACTTGCCCAGAACAACCAGAAATTGCCATTTGCTTATGCAGCTGAGCTAATTGAACTAAGCAAGCAGGTTGTATTTTAATCCAGCTTGAACACAGCCATCAAGCCTTATAATCAATCTTCACTTGATCCAGGCATCAACTTTGGACTATCAATACTAGGGAATTTTTTGTACCACAAGAACTCAAATTTGCAATTCTAAATTAAATTTGGACACGACTGTCTACTAACTCAAATTTGATATATTCAGGTAGCGATTCATTGAAAATTGGACCTGACCAAAGGTCTAGTCGAACAAAGAGGAACATCTGTCTGTGTATGACCCAAACTCAAGGTGGATCATACCTGAAGTGTTTGCAAAGAAATGTTAAATGCTTAGTTAAAAAGTCAGTGATATGGTTGCTTTGATTGCTGAGAAAATAAAAGTGATACTTTATGAGCTATATAGTAACACCGGAGACGTGATAATATGTTTCACATTTAAAGTTTCTGCTTCAATTGACAAGTCAGAATGGCTTCCACCCATCCAACTATCACGTTATGTTATAGGGAAGACTTCCCCAAAGCTTTAATAATTTGATTTTGGACATCAAACCTCATCAGTTGTTATAGAACTAATGAACTTCTGCACATTAGCTTCATACATCAGAGGAGTTGAAATTATATCTCTCACAAGTACCAAAGTGTTAAGAAAGGTAATAAATTTTGGCTGCCAGTGACACAGAAGCAAAAGAATAGTCTCAGGACGGGAGGGAACCTAGTCCTTATTATCTCTAGTACCTGAAATAAGAAATGACAGAACAACATGCAAATATATAAAAATTAAATTATAGGATTGCTTAAACAGATCATACTAATACAGGTATGGTTTTCCATTTTGTCAGTATGTTTTAATCTTTCCCAATAATTGAGATGGGTATGGGAAACTGGAGGTAGGTGCAGATGCAGGGATATGAAGGGTTCATAACTTCAAGGTGCAATCAGGGGAGCCTTAGTCAGAGGGGATCCTCCCACTATGGAAATGCAACAAGAACAAATATAATAGAAATATAATTTTATCACTAAACGTTAGGTAGCCTAATAGCTAAAATTTCACTTTAGGTTGTGGGGTGGTGGTGAGCTGACTTCAGCCCCCTCTGGGCTCTCAGTTGATCTGCCCTTGGCTGCAATTGAAGTAGCAACATATTAAAAAAATGGAAGGTTTTACTTTTCAATTTTCATGCACTTCAGCACTTGAGAACACATGATAAGAACATTGTGAAAGGACATGCAAATGATTTGAATGGAAAAAAAAAAAAAAAGGTTACTAGAATAATTAACAACTATACTTGTGCTTCAATTGGGGTGAGCAAAGGCTGATCAATTAAATATCCAGTATCTGCACCATTAGAAGGCTATGGATTGAATGAATTGCATGCATAAGGAAGCATGTGCAAATCATGTTTGAAAAATGGTTAAGCACTGTGAGCTGAGAATTCTGCCTACCATGTATGCCCTTGATAAGACTGGTACCATATGTTATGTATAGTGGTATTGTATAGGTATCTATCCATTTGTTCATTAGTCTATGCTTATTTTAGCCCCAAATTGGCTAGAGTAGCTAGCCTTATGCTTCTCTCTCCCTATATATAGTTGGCCTTGAGCCTAATAAAAAGTAATCTCAGCATTTCCAAAATGTAGTCTCTAACATGGTATCCTATGTATCTCCCACATTGCCTAGAGTAGCTACCCTCATATGTATCTCTACCTATATACATTTGGCCTTGCGCCTAATGAACAACATTTCCAAAATGTAGTGATTAACATGGTATCATATGTATCTCTCCCTATAAACAGTTGACATTAAGCCTAATGAAAGTAATCTTAACATTTCCAAAATGTAGTGTCTAACATGCATCATATGTATCTTCCACGTTGACTAGTGTAGCTAGCCTTATATGCACCTCTCCCTACATATAGTTGGTCTTGAACCTAATCTATGTTGTACTGGACGCTAGACGAGGCGACAGGCCACCCGCCTCGCCTAGGCGCGCCTAGACGTTGCCTAGGCGCCCGCCCAGGATCCGCTGCTCTTGAATCAAAAAAAATTTCATTTATGTATACAACAAATATGTAGTATAAATAATAAGCAATAAACATTAACCAATAAGCATAAAAGTAATATAAGAAGCAAAAGATATGAAATAACTAATGTTCAACATAAGTAAAGATATTAAGCATAATTGGGCGGCCCTAGACGACCTTAGGCGGGTCTTTTTTCCCCTGGGCGACCCTAGGCGGACGCCTAGGCGCGCTTAGGCGAGCGTCACCTCACCCAAGGAAAATTTCTCCGGGTCGAGGCGAGTCCTCTCCAACCTGCACGCCTAAGCGGCCTAGGCGTCGCCTGTGACAACATAGAACCTAATGAAAGTAATTTCAACATTTTCAAAATGTAGTCTCTAACATATTGGAGCCAAAATGATCACGTCCCAAAAGCTAGCCTCCATCATCTCCCGCAAATAAAACCTAGCCCCCATCTCCCCAAAGTTCCTAAGCCGTAACCCTAGTCCTAGCTCCATCTTCAAATATATTTGAAAACCTATCCCATTTGCAACAAACCCACATCAGGCTCTCCATTTATCCTTCCTCTCTAACAACCTAACCTACCTACGTATGGCGTATAGACATCTCCAACCAACTCTCTATAATCCAAACCAAAAATCCACTGTCTCCACCTTCGAATTTTCTTAATATCAACATCTTCCTAACTCATCCTCTTTTTCTCCCATCTCTTACCCTTTCCTCTCTGCACAAAATCCCTCCCTCACCTACATTCACTTAGGCCTGTCAATGGTAGACCGAAAATCCGTATCCGATCCGTATTCGAACCGAAAATATCCGAAATTTCGGATACGGATACGGATTCGGATATCATATCGGATATTTATCGGATATCGGATGCGGATACGGTAAGTGTCATATCCGAACCAATAATATCCGAACCAATAATATTTAAATTATTTAATAAATTTAAAATAATATTTACTACAAATTATGTTTTTCAGCCAAAACTTATTGAAAGTGTAGATACTTCAAACTATGTTTTTCGGCCACTTTAAGTGGTTTAGATCGGTACCATAGGGTTGAACTTAAATTTCCAGCAACATATATACTACAATATATTTGTCATATCATATCTAAAGAGTTAAAATGTTCTGGTTGTCACCTTGCAAGCGGCTGAAAAACATAGTTTGAAGTATCTACCAGATCTAAACCAGCAAGGTGGCAACCAAAACATTTTAACTCATTTTTTCTTCCCTTTTTTTAATATTTTTTAGTAATCTTATTGGTTCGGATATTATCCGATATCCGTTAAAATTATTGGTAACGGATATGGTAGCTAAAAATTATATCCGATCGGATATCGGATAGTTATCGGATATATCCGATAGTTAATGGTTAGGATATGGTAATGCCAATATCCGACCAATAAGCTACCATTGACAGGCCTACATTCACTGGATCCTCATGCCTACTCAGCGCTCGATACTCATGAACAAACCTTGGCCTAATGAACTTGTAGAGTCTCAACCATAGTCATCAGAACCGGACCGGACAGCGACCCGATCAGGACTCGGTCTTGGACCGGCTTCATTAACAACCAAGCTTGAACATGACAATGAATGACAATGAGCTCGATTGGCTTAGTGAGTGAAGTACGGACATGGAAAGTTCTGCTATTGAGTTTGCAAAAAAATTTGACCAACAAATTTCAAAGCATACTCGAGTGGACTTACTAGTTCGAGTAGAACTCAATTTCCTTCAATTTATTTATATAATTCATTTTAAAGAAGTCACTACCTAAATAAGAAAATCCTATAAAAGAGAGTTATTTATGGAACAGAAATGTAAGAAAACAACGTCAAAATGCACATAACCACATGTCATCTTTAGTCCCACTTCGTCTGGGTTAACAATTGAAAGGTCTCCAACTACTATAAATGAGGCAAGGGTAGTAGCAGATTGTACCAAAAAGCCCAAATAAACCACTAGCAACTAAGGCCCAAACAAGCCCAGTTGCAGGCCTAATGATTTTTATGTAAACTGGGTCTTTGAAACCAGTTGGGTTGCAATAAACCCACCTGGGTCAATATGGGTCACCCGATTTTAACCGGTTAATGATCATAATGGTCTAATAGGATACCCGTACCGGACCAGCAACTGGGTGAACCGGTTTTCCAGTCAACTGGCGGTCTGGTCCGGGTTTGATAATTATGGTCTCAACCACATTCCATTTATTTGGCCATGACAAACTTGCTCTTGGTCCTCTCTCTCAGAAATGGCCTGATCACAGCAAGGACATCCATGAAAACATTTCGTGCCATCATATCTATGGATGGGTTTTCTTAGAAAAATGAGAGTACCCGGTTGGAAGCAACCTTGAGCTCACTCTTGAAAATGTCTTTGAGATCCGTCACCTATATAATGGGAGTCCATAGCTACCAATCTAACCTCCTCTTCCTCGACAGAAATTGGATGCCTAGTCGCCTCCATTGCACCTGTACACAGTCCACGGTGCTCACCTCCCTCAGCCCGTTTCTCCATTGCTTGACAGAGCTCCCGATGGCTCCAAGATCCACTGGCACGACGACAAGAGCATCCACATGAAGGCTCTCGACAGCCTCATGAACATAGCGCCCTCTTCGCCTTCATGGGATTTTCTCGCCTCCACTGGCCAGCATTGTCTCGAGAACGATATGGATGCACTAAACCTGTTGGACGAAATGCCCCGGTGACCTCTTTGTTGCCCCCTTTGACCTCCAGCTAGCAAACAGTCAAACCAGCCATACGTGTGTCCTCCGGCCACAACTCCATTGATGGCCTTCCATATATTCAGCCCCGGTGTCAATATTTGCATGATTACATCGTTGATCTATTTTCCAATGTCGCCTTGACTACTACTTTTTTAAGTCCACCCTCGCACGACACCCTCAGGCCACTCCGTGGGTTGTTTAAATCTGCGTTCCTAAGGCACCTCGGGCCACCTTCAGAGGGGCTTTCAAAGCCCACACTCCTCTGGTACCCAAGGACCAACGCGGAGGGGGGGGGGGGGGGGGGGGGGGGGGGTGGCGTTCTGTTTCACAAAAGTTGAACTATTTCACGAGAGCATGCCCACTTCTTCGTTTCCAATGTCGCCATCGACGTCCTTGACACTTGTATTCGGCTTCGTCTCCAATGTCGTCGTCAACATACTTGACACAGATGTCAATTTACCACCAAGCCCCCACATACAACGACATTTAACTTTACCAGACACTTATTGGTATAACCATTATCCAACCCCCAAAAATTGAGATAAATGCTTTTGTTCATTGGTAATAACCATCGTAACTTTGAGAGAGAGAGGGGGCGTTAAGTATAGTGTATATGTATAAGGTTCTATCTTTATGTTCATTACTATGTGCTTCTTCTAGTCCCACATTAGCTAGAGTATGTAGACTCATAATCCCTCCCTATATATAGTATATATAGTTGGCACCGAACCTAATGAAATCAATCTCAACATTTCAAAAATATAGGCTCACTGCATCTGTTCAAGATCATGATACATGCTTAAGATTAAAAAACAGAGACTTCGTCAATGCATAATGGTAAGTATTATTGCACATGTTAACATTATTAGGGATTAGCAGAGTCTTTCTAGATATAATATATAAAGAAAGTGCAAAAGGAGAATCCATAAATGCAAAAGAGCATCAACATGTCAAGGAGAGTAAGCTTACGGCGCTTGACAAGTTGCTCCTGTGCCAGACTATCCAGTCGTTGCTTCAGGGCTTTATTTTCCAAATCCAATATGATATTCTGTTGGTCAATAAATTTCAGTTCGGCTGAAACTTCCATTCCTTCGGCCTATAAAGTAATGTACTGGTTATAATGTGAAAGCATGAAAGTCATAAATTTTCAGTAGCCATGGTTCCTAAGTCCTAACCCAAGAGCATTAATTCTAAGGTGTTGCCAACATTTTACCTGTAAAGCTTGAACATTTCTCTCCAGTTCAGCAATGTACTGAAGCTTCCTTACCCGAGATCGCTGAGCAAATTGCCTATAACAAATTAGAACACTGAGTATTCAGAAATAAACTGGGAGTTATAATATACACATAGCAAAATGTATGCGCAGGCCTCATGCATGTAAATACATATATCCATAACTGAAAGTATCGAGTTGCACTATCATCAAAATGCCTGCATAGTACATCAACATGACATTAACAAGTCCAGAAAACAAAGTGAATACTGGGGTATATCAGTAGCACCCTGGGGAAATATCCTTCAAATTTCAAATTTATATAGACTAAGGTACTTAATTGTTTACACACCTTGACTCTGTACAGTTTCTTACCCCATAAGAGAACTTGGAATCAATAATTTCCCTAATTTCAAATAATAAAACTTCATTAAAAGTTAGTTTGAATAATGGGAATATTAGCGATGAGACTTCGGATTGTTTAGCAATGATACTTTACTTGGTTGTTTCCTGGTAATTAACATGCTATGCAGTTAAAAACGGTTTTCTCATGATAACGGTCCAGTAGAGTTATTGATATATCACTGATATATCGAATTTATAACGGTAAATATCGGTTTGCATTTTTAACACAATTTTTATATATGAACAACACACTTAATAGTTATCTAGGGTAAAGAGCATTTAAACCCTCCTTAGAGTTGCCTCGTTAGCAAATTAAGACCTTTTAGAAAACTTATGCGGTTTGCACCTCCCGCAAACCCTGTTTTGAGCACAATACCCCTTCCCGTCAAATTAACGTCAAAAGTAGCCGTTATCCACCAAATTAAGGGGAGAGAAATTATTCAACTCCCCAAAATACCCCTCCATTTGACCGTTGGGCACAGCAGCTCCTTCTCTATAAATGCACAGCAGCTCTTCAAGTTGTTTGAAACATTACACTTAAAAAGGACACACACATTCTATTTTCTACCTATTAATCCTTAATCCGGTAGGCTGTAGGGAAAATAACGTTTATTTTTTTTTTCTTTATTCCTTTTTATTTTACTTATTTGCTATAATTTAATGTGTTGAAATTTTTTCTTACCTACAGATATCCAATCCAACTGCAAATTATGGCTAGTAGCTCTCAATCTTCGTTCTCAAGACGTCCAAATAGAAATTACGGAAGAACAATTTGTTGCCACTGTGGGTTAATTAGTCCACTGAAGACTTCATGGACACCAACCAATCCTGGAAGAAGATTTTACGGTTGTGCAAATTATCCAACAAATTCTTGTGGTTTTTTACTATGGGAGGATGAGAAACTTTCAGAACACTATCAAATTCTTATGTGGAATTTAATGAAAGAAGTAAAGGAGCATCGAGGCCAAGGTTTACAGCCTATTCCAAGAGGATCGACAGAGGCGGTGGCAGCAACTGAATCCAGACCATGCTTGAACATACATATGTTGCAATTTATTTTAGGTTTTTTGACATGTTTAGTACTATTTAAGTTATTCGTTTAAGAAATATGGATGTGATGAATGTTCCAGTTGCAATTCAAGTATTGTACCCAATGTAAACTGCAGTTATAGTGCAAATGAACTGCCAATTAAAATTTGTATCTTTATTTACAAGCAACATTTGGAAATCAAAATCAAATCTTCATTCTCAACACATGCCAAAGCTGCAAATGAAGTGCCATCAAAATCAACTTGCCAGTGGAACACACTACTGCCATCAAAATCAAAATAAATTCATCAACATATCCACCCTTTAAACAGACATCAAAATCAATTCATCAACATATCCACCCTTTAAACAGACATCAAAATCAATATAACTGGCAATATAAACTGGCAAGTCACCACAGACATAAACTGGTTCACCAAACTTTCTTCAAAAAACTGGCAATAAACTGGCAAGTCACCACAGACAGAGCATATTCACTAAACTGGTTCATCAACATATAAACCCACATATAAACTTTGAACAATATAAACTGGCAATTCACCAATGTAACTGCAACAAAATAAATGGCCAATATTCACCAATGCAACAATATAAAATCTGGCAACTACTTTAAACACATTATAAACTGGCAACATTCACCAATGTTCATCCATTCATTTCATCCACAGCACAACATATAAACTTCCTTCAACAACATTTGATCCAATTGTACAAGAACATGTGAGTTGACTACTACTTAATTACATCCAATCATGTCATTCATTTCTTAAGAGTTCAAAAGCTGCACATCCAAATAGTGCCTCCTACAGCAGCATTAAGCAATACTGCAGGAAAAAAATGAAGAATAGTTAGGGATAGTGCTGAAATGAAAGTGTTATGAACAAGTGCAGCAGGGTCCTGTGTGTAGCATGACAACCCTTGGTAGGGACAGCAGCAAGACCAAAATAACAGTGCCTCGTACAGCAACATTCAGCATGGCAAAATGATAAACTTGGTAGGGACAGTGGCTCAGATGAGTTAGTGAGTAATGGATAGCAGGTCACCAAAATGATAAAGACCCCACAGCAACATTTAGCACCACTTAATGAGGTAGGGACAACATCATGCTCCCCACAACAGAGCACCCCACTTAATGAGGTAGGGACAACATCATGCTCCCCACAGACAGAGCCCCAAAATGATAAAGACCCCACAAACAGAGCATAAAGGGTCCCAATTAATCATTGCCACATATATCCATTTACTCACATAACTCGAATTCATCATTGCCACATTTCAAATAGGGTCAGCAAAATGATAAGGACCCTGTCCTTGTCTACAACCTATGAGAGACAAATGTATAGACAAACAAAAATTAAAAAAGAGTAACAAATATGATAAGGAACCTGTCCTTGTCTACAACATATAAACTGTCAACAATATAAACTGGCAATATTCACCAATGAAACTGCAACAAATTTAAAATGATTAAAATGCAAATACGTACCTTTGGGAGCTAACATTCCCCCCCCCCTTGCAACACTATCAGAATTATGGTCCACATTTCCTTCAACATGTGGTGTTGGATTACCAACACACGCATGTAGAGATGACCTTGGTAGCTTAGGCCTACCTGGTTTGCCTTTTGGCACTCTCTCCCTCTCTTTGAAAGGATTTGGGCATGCTCTAGAGTTGTGTCCTAACTGCTTGCAGTTGCCACAGGTGACAGGGGCTCTAGTCATGACATTTCCAGTCTCCTTCTTAGCCATTCTTTCATCATCTTGTTTCTTTCTCTTCTTTTGCCTTCTCCCAGTTTGGACATGGATCACAGGGGGTATCATGGGTACAACATTTTTAAGTTGTCTTAGATTCCTCATTGAAAGAGGGTTGATTACCTCTGCATAAGCCTTCAAGTAAGTAGACTTGTGATAGCACTTGTCTACATAGTCATCAATACAGTGCCTCTTCTTCTTGATACATGCAGCTGCATGGTCACATGGAATACCTGTGAGTTGCCAAACTCTACAGGTGCAGCTCCTTGCTGCCAAGTCCACTGCCTCATTAAGTCCTCTCTGGCTCACTTCATATTTATTGAACCCAGAAGTAATAACCATACATTTTTTTGCACCCCCTTTGGCTTCTTCAAGTTTTTTCATTACTTTAGGAACAAGGACCCCATCATGAACTCCCATTCTTTCTCTCTTCTCATGGAACCTTACCATGAGCAATCTTCTTATAGTTTCTAGAAGACAAATAATGGGCTTGTCCCTTGCTTTCAATATGTGCTTGTTCCATGACTCACACATATTATTGCTTGACAGCTCACACCTAGAATTTGTAGAGAACCCATGCTTTGACCACTGGCCTGCAGGAAGTTTATCTAACCATTCATAGGCCTCCTTGCTCACTTTCATGATCTTATTCATTGCTTTCTCAAAATCAATTAAAGTGTATGCCTCTGAAGCTTCCCACAGGAGATACTTCAACTTGGACCCTGGATGTTTCTTCTTGAAGTTGTCATATATGTGCCTAACACAAAATCTGTGCTCTGCATTAGGAAGAAGATTGTGCCTAACCCAGAAGTAATAACCATACATTCTGCTTGAGCAGTCCCTTCATCCTCATCATCAAAACTTTCTTCTGAGGAGTGTACACTAGCCAACTCATCACTGGGAGCATATTCAGAGTCTTGGTCAATGTCTTCATGTTGGACAAAACTACTAAAGTCATAGCCAACTGCTTCTTCATCCACATCTTCATGTCTTTCTTCATGCACATTGTCTTCATTCTCAACATTGCCTTCATTTTCAGCAGTCCCTTCATCTTGTACATGTTGAGGAGGCCCAGATCCTAACTCCACATCTTCATCAGCTTGAGCAGGCCCAGTCAAGTCTATATTGGCCCAAAAATCATCACCCAACTGCACATCAATCTCATCAGCTGCTTCAGAAGGACCACAGACAAATCTGGTGGTTGTAAACTCAGTAATAATAACATATTCACCTAGTCAATGAGTGACTCAACAAGCTTCCCCAGTACATAAATTTTGATAAGACAAGGGGTTGGAAACTTTTCAAAAAAGCTCAATATATCATTGTCACCCAATATCTGAGTCTTACTTCCATCTACAGGATCAAAATAATAAATTTCACATGGGGCCTGGACCCCAGCAGATGCACATAACCCATCAAGATCAAACCAGCACATCTCATCTCTATCCACACATTCTTTCAGTTCTAATGTCATACCCCCCACATATTGGTTATCAACACTAAAATCTCCCCCCACAAACATATTAACAACATACTTCGTATCCATTAATCCCTCTGCACACACACACAGGCAACAACAATTATAACATAACTAACAGACAAATAGACAAACATATAGCCAACATATAGACAAACATATAGACAAACAGACAATATAAACAAATAGACAAACAACTAATTAATGTAGAAACAAAAATGTATAGACAAACAGAAAGTCAACTAATTTAATATAAATTTAACTATTTTAATATAAATTAAACAATGTATAGACAAAGAGAGGGACAACAGACAACTACTTTAGTATAAATTCATCTAATTTAATCCTACCTACATACAAGGATCATATACTACAAACAACACCACATATCATGCATGAAAGCTGACATTTTTCTCAAAAATTTACTACATTTAACAACTCATATACTAAAGACAGACATGATTCATGCATTTTCTCAAAAAAATACGAAATTTAACAACTCATATAGTACAAACAGACCTCATGCATGCAATTTCCTCAACAATTTCAGAAATTTAACAACTCATACAATACAAAAAGACATCATTCATGCATTTCTTCTCAAAAATTTCAAAACTTTAACAAATATACTATAGAAAGACATCATGCATGAATTTTTTTCAACAAATACAAAAATTTAACAAGTCATACACTACATGCAGACATGATTCGTGCATTTTTTCTCAAAATTTTCAGAGGAAGAGTAGTAAAATTGTGAGAACTAGGGTTTTATAAAGTACCAGTACGAGAATACCCTAATAAGCTCCACTCCGATTTAGGGTTTGCAAATCAATTTAGCGTTTGCAAACCGATTTAGGGTTTGCGACCTGATTTCTTGTTTGGGAACAGATTTAGGGTTGGGGAAGAAATTTAGGGTTTGGAACGGGGGAGAAATAGTCGAGAACGAGAGAGAGCGAGGCGGGAGAGAGAGAGAGATAGTTGAGAAATGAAACGACGGTCCACTCTTTGGTTATATCCCAGGGGTACTTGGGTCATTTCACCCAAGAGTTAACAGCGGTTAACAGAAAAAGTGGGATTAGGGGGTGTCTTAAGCATTTTTGCCTCTAACAGGGTTTTCTAAATCAATAGGTCTTTATTTGCCATTTTGTGATATCTAAGAGGGGTTTATATGCACTTTACCCTAGTTATCTATTATAAAATATGCAAGAAGAGTTGCTTAATGCATTAAAACTAAAAGGTTCATACCCAAACCAACATTACAATATAAAAAGTACCACTTCAAAAAAGTTCAACAATATGAAAACAAAAAAGATCTCAATTCAATTTTCAAGTTTCAACATCTAATAATCTCCATTAGCCTCAACTTCAACTTTATTTTCTTCGTTTTCACCATCACCATCTCCTCCACCTTCTTCCCTAGTTTGTTCATCTCCATCTTCTTCATCCTCCATATATTCATCATCGTGAACAAGTGAGGACAGTGAACCTATAATACCTCGTGACCTTGTACCCCTCTCTCCCTGACTTTTGGTTTTAACAAAACCTAACCGTTTTATATCGAATTTTTTCAAAACCGATATATACTGGTAAATATCGGTTTGCATTTTTAACACAATTTTTATATATGAACAACACACTTAATAGTTATCTATTATAAAATATGCAAGAAGGAGTTGCTTAATGCATTAAAACTAAAAGGTTCATACCCAAACCAACATTACAATATAAAAAGTATCACTTCAAAACGGTTCAACAATATGAAAACAAAAAAGATTCCAATTCAACTTTCAAGTTTCAACATCTAATAATCTCCATTAGCCTCAACTTTAACTTTATTTTCTTCGTTTTCACCATCACCATCTACTCCACCTTCTTCCCTAGTTTGTTCATCTTCATCTTCTTCATCCTCCATATATTCATCATCGTGAACAAGTGAGGACAGTAAACTTATAATACCTCGTGACCTTGTACCTCTCTCTCCCTGACTTTTGGTTTTAACCAAACCTAACCGTTATATATCGTATTTTTTCAAAACCGATATATACTGATATATCGGATTTTTTCAAAACCGATATATACTGATATATCGGTCATATCGGCCAATAATATCGGTACCGATATTTTACCCATTTTTTTCCCAAAAAATCGGTGCCGGAACGATACCGTTATATATCGGTTATATAACTGATATATAACGGTTTTTAACTGCTTAGTTAACATGAGTGCCCAAGGTTTAAAAAATTCCAAAATTTTGAGGTCGGCTATTATAATCATTTTCTTCCATTCAGCTCTATTAATGGTTGCGTCCTTTGTAACACACAAAAATCATATCCAAGGTGAAAAAAAACTTGGAAATAATTCCAGCCACATTTTGGAGGGGGATAATATCAACTTTTAGAAAGAAAAAGAAGCTACATTAGCTATTACAATTCAATTAAACCAATATATAATAATTAATTAACTAAATGAGGTTGGCCTGGAGAAAGGGAACGAAAGCAATAGGTGATCTCTAATGACCTTGGTAAAGTTTTTTTTTAAGTAGAAGGCATTTCTTTATCTTTTGCCTCAATAATCACAATATTCCAAGACTAAAAAGAAGCCAAAAATTGACTATGATATGGATATCCAAACACCATAGTTCTAGGCAAAGTGTTTTTTCTTGGAATTCTCATTTTACGGTTTTTACCATGATGTTCACAAAAGGGGGCTATAAAAACAGGCTCTAGGAGTAAGTGTGAAGTTCTCTAGGAGTAAGCCTATCAAGTTCTAGGACTTCCAGAAAAATTGGTTAGAGCTATGAAGTGTTACCATTTAGGGAAAATTTATGAAATGCCCAAAAAACGAAAAAATTTTATGAAAAACCTACCGCGCAATAACATTTCATCGCGTGCACAGAATTAGCAAAAAAATATATAAAGAGGGTTCTGAATGACCTTTTTGTCCTTCCTTCTAATTTATTGAAAACACCCACGAAACTACTCTTAAAAAAACGTTTCAATACTTCATCTTCTTCCATACGCTGCTCACTTTCGAATCTAGGTTTTTTCTCAAAAATTTACAAAAACTCGTCGAAAAATTTCGGAAAGACCGAGACAAACGGCAAAAGTGCTAAAACGGAGGTCCAAACATCATTTTTTTGCGATTCTAAAATTTCGGAAGGCCGACAAATGGTAAAACCGTTTATCTCAGGATCCTCGAAGATACGCTCATTTTGCGACAAACTGGACCTCGTTTCGACCTCCCAGTCAAAAGTTATGGCCCTCCAAAGTTTCAACTGACCATAAAATGCAGGAGAATGACCATTCTCCGTGTTAGAACACGAAGAATGTCAATTTTGCATGAGGGTGGCCATTCTCCGTGTTAGTAACACGGAGAATGGCATTCTCCGTCTTAATTTACACGAAGAATGGGCATTCTCCGTGCTAAATTACACGGAGAATGGCCATTCTCCGTCTTAATTTACACGGAGAATGGCCATTCTCCGTCTTAATTTAGCACGGAGAATGGTCATTCCAGTGTTAAAACGCAGGAGAACGGTCATTCTCCGTGTTAGAAACACGGAGAACGCCATTCTCCGTGTTAAATAACACGGAGAATGGCATTCTCCGTGTTCGTGTTATTTAACACGGAGAATGGCATTCTCCGTGTTAATTTACACGGAGAATGGCCATTTCCAGTGTTAAAATGTAGAAGAATGACCATTCTCCGTGTAATTTAGTACGAAGAATGGCATTCTCCGTGCTAAATTATACGGAGAATGGCCATTCTCCGTACTAAATTATACGGAGAATGGTCATTCAAATGTTAAAACACAGGAGAATGGCCATTCTCCGTGTTAGAAAGACGGAGAATGCCAATTTACACGGAGAATGGCATTCTCCTTGTTAAAATGTAGGAGAATGACTATTCTTCGTGTTATATCGACGGAGAACAGTTGACAGAAACCTAATTTTTTTATTTTTTTGTTTTGTGGAAAGAAATTTGACATGAATAAAGATTCAAGAGTTTTCGTTCTTCTTTCAAAACGATGCTAACTCTTATGGAAAAGAAGAAGAAGATCTTCTCTCCATAATTGACCTAATTGTCGGAAAAGAAGAAGAAGAAGAAGATGAGCGATGATCGGAGTTCGACTGAAAAAAAAGTATGGTGAACTACGAACGATCTTTGCGATCTCTGCTGAAGATGAGAGCAATGAAATTCAGATCTCTCGTGAAGAAGACGAGAATAGCAATCCAAATCTGAGTTTGTGCGGAGGGATAATTATGGTATTAATTTTGTAAATACAGAGCATCTAAAGGGAATCTTGGAATACTTAACGTGGAAATATATAATTCTGGGCATTTCATAAAACCCATCCTGCGGGTGGGTTTTTCATAAAAACCAACCCCGAAATTGGGTTTCTCAGCAATTTCCAGTACCATTTATATATATCTAAAGCTTCCTCGTGTCAATCTATCTTCTAAATTCCAACGGGGTTATATATTATCCCTCTTCAATACAAGTTAAGATGAAGCTGGTAACCTAGGACTGGCACAAAACCTTGAGTCAAATCAGTGGGAAAGATGAAGAAAGGGTGATCAGCTTGACTCCCCACCATAAGCAATTGTGTGGAAATTGGTTGAGCTCACTTTTGTCAAGTGTCAAATAGACAGCAGTTTATACAATAAATTAGACTTGTATCAAAAATATGGGAACATATCCAACATTTTCAAATTGGAAAGCAAGCAAACAAATATACCAATTTTATACAAAATGATAAGCCAGGTAATCTAACTATCATAAAGATGATCTTTGTTTAGAATACTTGCAAACACATGAAAGCCAACTAAAGGAGAATTTAGAATGGTGTATGAATGGTTTTGATTCCATCAGTATAATCAATAACCAAAACATGAGAAGTCTTTTCTTTATCTTGTAATTTCAGTTTATGCCAACTAGAGTTATTTATTTGACATATTTATTTTATTCCTAGAGGCTTGATAGGTACCTCTGTAGTCAATATTTATTCAGAAACAACTATGATAAATGGCATATTAACCATAAGGATAGTGGCAACAATATTTGGTAGAGGGCATCGACAGAGCAACCACGATGACAACAATTCTGGTAACGAGGTGGTGATTTGCCTACTCTCCCCACTATAATAAATTGCTTGGAAATTGGTTGATCTCACTTTTGTAGAATCACAAGTAGACAGCAGTTTATCCATCCAATTAAATTATAACCAAAAATAAGGGCAAATATACAACGTGTTTCAAATTGGACAGCAAACAAACAAATATACCAATTTTATGAATAATGATAAAGCAAGGTAAGCAAGCTATCATAACCATGATCTTACCATAATGCTTGGAGTCACATGAAAGCCAACTAGATTTAAATGGTCTATGAATGGTTTTGGTTCCATCAATGTAATAAATAACCAAAACAGGAGGATAATATCTTGTTTTTGAATCTTGGTACATTATACCCACTAACAACTTTAATAGCTTGTCTACCTACCCAGTAAACTTGAGCCGACATGAAGGCAGTCCTGAAGCTTAGGATAGCTTCTGAGTTCAACTGCAAAACAAACCAAAACCTAGCTATTGTGAGATCATTCCTACATTTTGAACTTGGCCATGCCACCATTTAGACAGATGGCAACCACAAGTCCAACTATTTTGCCTCTCCTCCATCCACCAACACCCCGCCACACTCCTCCCTATGCTAGGAACTAAGTCGAAGGACTAAAGAAAAAGTATCATCCAAGTGCAATAGCTGACAAGTTTTCCCATAAGCAGGTTACCAGAAAAAACAACTTTTAGAATATGAGCTGTTTTAGTAAACAAGTAAAACCATTTAACGGATCGCATCATAAACTTTAGAAGAGTCGTGCATAAAATGAAGTTTGTCCAATAAAAAACATTGGCAATGCATTATCATTGCATCTTCAATATCAAGTTAGTTCTAAGTTCTAACACAGCAAACATGCAACTGTAACCATAATAAAGGGCATATGTCAAAAATCGAAATAAGGAATAGGTGCAAAGCTTACTATTTGACACGCTTTGTAACGCTCTCTGATTGAGAATGCTTAGCATGAGAGTCTTCGTTCTTCTCAGTCGCACCTCTGGAATCTTGATTAGACCCGTCTTTCTCATGTTTCTCGGCAACACTAGATGATGTCAATGCATCAGGTTCTCTCGATACACATGATGACCCAGGATGAACAACCATATCTTTCAGAGGTGGAAGACTACTCGGGTAATTCCCCACATTGAAGCCGGACTCCCATCCTCTAATATGTGGTCTTGCGAACGGCTTGGCCTCCGAATAATAATTTGTCTGTTGCACATCTCTAATGTGATCAAATTCCTGGACTCCCCACTGAGGTATCATCCCCGCATTTCTCGGCCTAAACTCCTGACCTGAACTATCTACATTACATTGTTAGTCTATTTGCAAACAATCGATGGAAAAAACTCAGTTGCAATCCCTAAGAAGAGATGCAAAGAATGCAGTTGCAATCCTTAAAAAAGAGATGCAAATAATGCTGATTGCGTAGCCTAAACGATTAAAAAAAAATCGAATCGCGTTTGCAATAGCGGTTTCTCGAAGGCAACAAGAGATGATCAACAACAGTTGAGTCTCAGATTCTCGAAGGCAACAGAAAGAGGAAGGAAGAAGAAGAGCGGATCTCGCTGGGGTGTTGAACACCGGCGCTCAAAGCTATACCCGCAGTACGGATAAGCTCCCAGGAACCAGCAAGTTCAGGAGAACTTCTGGAACGCTCGTAAGTCAATATTTGAGACTTGAACGGCCTTCCTGGACTTAACAGACTCCCTCAACTCTCTTCTTGGTGCATCTTTCAAAGGAGGCCAAGGGGCTCTATTTATAGAGTGGAGTTGAGACTTCACCTCTTCTCCTATCCGATGTGGGACTAAAATAGAGTTTGATATTTTAGATCATCCCACAATCAGCATAGAAGTGTGCCAGTCCACGCCTACCCCCCGAACCCTCCCGTGCATGCACGAGACATCTTGGAGTCCGCGTCCGAGTCCGAGTCCGCACAACAAAAATTAACTTGCATCCTTGTTGGATTTAATCCTTTTTCCTTCTAGGAAAATACTTCCACATGGCACAAACTTGTGCCCCACTACACCTCATGTGCACACCTCAACACAAGCAATGCATTATATTGAGATACTCACCATTTGGTGTAGCCGATGTGGGACTATCTTTTCTAGTCCAAAGGCAAAAACACCAACATACAGTACATACTAGCCGAGTCAAAGTAAGCAAACGAATCACTTGACGAGCGACGATGAGCTCCCCGCTTCACGGGCATCTCCGGCTCGGTAAGGAGCTCGTCGAGCCAAGAAGGTTGCTCCTCAATAAGAAAGCTCTCGGACGAGGTACGCTGGTGGTGCCTGTGCCCCTCTCTCGGCTTCGGGATCCCCTTCGACCCGACGGAGCCGTAGTCCCCATACAACGGGGGAACGGTCGGGAAAGGGCTTTTGGGGGGGAGGAAAGCTTGTTTCCCGGCGCAAGTCTGGTTTTTGAAGTTGGAAGCCCCTCTCATGTTTGACATTGGTCCAAGAGAGAAGCAAAATTTCTCCCTATATAGAAACTAACTACTAGTTCAGCCACCAGTAACCTTTAGTAACAATATGAGTAAACTTAGAGTAAAGCGATGATCAAAAGCAGATAATTCAAAATTCGTTGGTGTGCCCATATCATGGCATGCCGGACACGTCTTAGACACGAAGCTACAACATTCAAAAATCGCAAAATCTCATCTTGTCATTACAGAAAGTATAATCTACTTGGTTTAGTGAAAACACTGCAAATTGACACAAATCATCAAGCAAACGAGTGGATTGAGATAAAAATTAACGATTAATGAAGACAGTATCCGATTCTTGACCTAGAAATCTAGGGAACACTGACAGTTCAAACTTCAAAGCAGAGTATAATGTCGTGCCGGACACATATTAGACATGACACAGACACTCTAAAAATACACTACGGCACTAAAAAAAAATTTGGTGCCGCACTGTGTAAATCTTAAAGTCCCTTGTAAGCCCTAAATAAACATTGGGAGTGTTGTATACAAGGTACTTTAAGATTTACTAGTATATATGTACGTGCGTTGTATACATTCTAACCACCTTTTAATTAAGTTTATTGTTATTAGAACAAAAAGATATCAAAAGAGTAAATTATTATTTTTGTATACATAATTATCTAGATGTTCTTATTAAATTTAATGAACAATTTTAATTAATAAAGTTATCTAAGAATATATTTGGAAGAAAAAAAATTTACGGTAAAGCTAAATTTTTTTCCCCTTATTATTTAGTAGTATATATGTCGCTTTTTGGCTAGGTCATGTGCAGTTGATGGAAAATTTTCAAGAAAAATACTACCGTTTGACGAAAGTATATTCTCATTATAAGAGTTAAGGTCTTATAACTCGACCAAAACAATTAAATGTACATGGTAGTGATATTTATATATGTTGGTTTGTTAATTACTTAAGGAGAAAGTGATAAGGATACGAGAGAACGAAAAAAAAAAATACTTACAAATTGAAATAGAATAAATTTTTATAAATAATTATTTTTTATAAGGGTACCGGATTGAGTATCTAAGTAGACTTTGGGTACTAAGTTTTTTTCATTTTATAATTTGGGTATTCGAACACATTTAGTGAAAAAATTGGACTTTCAGTGACGAAATAAGACTTTTCTTGATGAATGTTCATAACTAAAATGTGTTACTAAAAAATTCGATTATCCAAAGTCAAAAACGGACAAATCCAGTACCCAAAGTCTAATTAAATCATAAATGGTACATGTGTTGTAAACTATCAATAAGCTCATCTTAATTTGATTCATAAATAGTTTGATAATTAGGTAGGATCTATAGAATTTCTTCTTCTTTTTTCCAATATAGATCTTGAAAATGTCGGATATAGCTAGTGAATGTTGAATTGAATTTTATACTTTATATATTTGGTACATTTTAGTCACAACAAAATTAAATTTGAGTAAGTGTTACCCCAAGTCAAAATTCAGTTCATAAAAGTTGAGTGAAATAGAAGTGAGAATTGACCGTCCATAGATTTATTTTAGGTACTGTGTGGTTATAAATTTATGGCCTCATAATTTTTTTTCCCATTATCAACAATAGAAATATTGAACTAGATAATTTATTAATTTTCAAATGATAAAATTCGTGCCCATTTTATTTAGGCTTTTTATAAAGGCACTGCCCTTTTTGATCGGGGCTAGCCCGGATTGGGGCTAGCCCAATATTTATTGGGTTTTACTCAGGACAGCCCATTTATTTGATCAGAGGGCTGTCCCAAGTAATCCCGCCCTCCCCCCGAACACAAATTTCCCTCTCCTTCTTCAAGAACCCTAAGAACCCTAACGTCCCTCTTCTTCTTCCTCATGAGCCCTAACACTGACTCCATTCTCCACCGCTCGGCGAGCAGCTTCATCATCTTCCTCTTCTTCCCCACGTCCTCTTCTCTCTTCGAAGGAGAACGATGGCCCCGAAACCTTCCTCGCAAAAAAGGTGCGAAATCTTCCTCCTTTTCTTTCGAAAACCGTAGAAATTATCTGAGACAATTGAAGGATGAATTACATTCGTTATTTCCATACTATATTCGGACCGTAGCAAACGTGTTTGCCCAAATTTGGCGTCGGCCAGGACTGCCAAGTCTTCTGGCAGTCCTGGCTGTATGCTGGACTGCCAGAAGAATGAGCAGTCCATTGGCATAACATGTGTAGCGAAGGACTGCCCATTCTTCTGGCAGTCCTGACTGAATGTTGGACTGCCAGAAAAATGAGCAGTCCATTGGCATAACATGTGGAACAATGGACTGCCCACTTTTCTGGCAGTCCTGACTCTATGTTGGACTGCCAGGATAATGAGCAGTCCATTAGCATAACATGTGTGACAATGGACTGCCTAAATTTCTGGCAGTCCAACATAAAGTTAGGACTGCCAGAAAAGTGGGCAGTCCTTTCTTACACATGATGTGAGTTAGGACTGTCCTCTTTTCTGGCAGTCCTAACTGCATCTTGGACTGCCAGAAATGTGGGCAGTCTTTAGTGACACATGTCCTGAGCCAGGGCTGCCCATTCAAATTGGCAGTCCATTATACAATGAGGACTGGTTGAATATTGGGCAGCCCAATGTTTGCACTAGTGGAACAGCAACATTTGTGGGCATGCCTTACATTTTAATATGTAATTAATATTCAATAATAGTCATGAAAAGAAGACAAAGGAGAAGGATGTTGAGGCCAGGCCCGAAAGAAAACGTCCTACCGCATCGGATCGCAAGGCGCGTGAAGTTGGTAGAAATGTCGAAAAAGGGCTATCAATCAGAGAATCCGAACCAGTCTCAGAAACAAGAACACGTGGAACGAAACGTGTTACAAGGCGTTCGACCAGAGCGGCGGCGACTCGTCGTGATGATTCCTCCGATGATGATGATGTACCCATTGCCCGAATGAGAGATGACGCTGGATCGGGTCCTTCTCAAGTAGCCGAGGAAGAGGAAGAGGAAGATGCGGGCCCAGTTGGTTGCTCAATTTTGAAGTCAATCGAGAACCACATTTGTTATGAAATATGGAAGGATCCGGTAAGTTACTTACCTTTTATATAGATTACCTATTCGAAATAATAGATATATGTAATATTGGATCTTTGTTTTTTTTTTATTTGCAGAAAAGCTCGCGCCTTTTGAGGGTAATAAACCATGCGAAGATATGTAGTACGTGGAGATTTGATGAGTTGAAAGTGAGTGTGAAGGAAAAAATCACCCCCACCGGATTGCAGTATTTGGCAAAATACTCGTATCAGATATTGGACCACGCAATAATTTCTGCATTTGTGGAGCGCTGGCATCCAGAAACTAACAGCTTCCATCTCGCAGACGGAGAGTTGACAATCACCCTCGATGATGTCCACCACATTTTAGGGCTTAGAGTTGATGGTCGTCAAATGTCGATGGACTATTCCGAGGGCGACTTTGACCTGTATGATGAGATGGTGGATTTGGTTGCAAATTGTCTCGGTGTCGAGTCCAAGACTTTTGTCACAATCCCGGAATTTAAGAAGTCTTATCGAGTTCCTTTAAGTTTTTTGAGGAATACTTTCAATTATGACGCCGACGACGCCGACGACAACAATGGTAATGACGACCTCGTGGCCCGTGGATACATAAGTTCATCCTAGGAGCCGTCGGCATTACGGACAAGTCCGGGACAGCGATACATGCAAAATATCTAAACAATTTTACGGACTTGAACGCTGTGGATGAAATATCATTCGGAAGTGGTATACTAGCACACCTCTACCGCGAACTAGGTGCTGCATCTCGAGTCGAGTCGAAGACAATAGCTGGTTGTCAAACACTGCTCCATGTAAGCAAACCCTAGCATACTGTGTCTATACAATTGTATAAAATTATGTCGATAACGATAACATTGTTATATTTTACATTTTCAGGCGTGGATATATGAGCATTTTTCGACGCTCAATAGGGCTACTCTTAATCGAAATTATGATGAGCAGATGCCCAGGATGTGTAGGTGGAGGCCGGCTAAGATAGATACCAGACATCCACATACGTTGGCTACCCTACGTGTTGCTCTAGAAGATCTGACTACAAAGGAGGTGAAACAATAGTAACTTGAACTAGCATTTACTTACCACTCTAGTATTCCATATTAATTAGTAACTCCTTAATTAATGAATGCATATTGTAGATTATTTGGCATCCATATAAGGATCTGCGAAATAGCACTCGTCCTGTGCAACCAGTTGCACTATTTAGAGGTCCGCTGTTTTGTCATGAAATTAAGGAGCCTCACATCCCAGATAGAGTGCTTCGTCAGTTTGGATACGTACAAACTATCCCGAGTACGATGAAATTGAGGACCGCTGCAAAAGGGAAGAAACCGTCGACCTACGTTCCGCCGTACTACCCCTGGGGGTCGTACTTTTTCGCTGACTGGCAACAACATCTTCTCGGTGAAACCATACGAACTCTGGCGGTGGAGATGTGGGATTGTAGTGAGGACTATATGGAATACTATGGGAATGCCGGACATGGTATGATGTTGAATCCTGATAAAAGAACTGCGAAAGTGCCGGTAGCAGCACCCTTACCTTCCAAGTCAGCACTATATGATGCATTGCAGAAGATGGTTATATAGTTTATTTAATTAACCCATGTTGTGGTAAATTGTTGGTTCCTAAAATTATGATATGTATTCATGCAGGCTTCGAAAGTGAAGAAATTGGAGAAAAGTCTAATCCAGTGCAAGGGGAAGAATTACGAAGATGTTGGTACCCAGATGCAGAACATCGCAGCTGATTACCCATTTATCGATGAGCGACGCACGAAGAGGCGTCATGATACTGAATGACTATGTAGTTTGTATAAGGTTGAATGTATTTGGTAGTTGGGTGAACGACCGAGGAAGTGACTTGCAAAACTTTTCTAATTGGTTGAACACTTGTCTGTGTCAATAGTTTTAAATTGGTTGAACACTTGTCTGCGTATTATGTGAATGTTATCTTGCGTATTATGTGAATGTTATCTTGCGTATTATGTGAATGTTACCTTGCTCTTAGAACTTGTTGTGAGCATGGACTGCCCAGGAACTGGGCAGTCCACATACAAATAGCAAGTTATGATAAGGACTGCCCAGTTTCCTGGCAGTCCACTTAAGTATGTGGACTGCTAGGAAACTGGGCAGTCCTTATCATAACTTGCTGTGAGCATGGTGGACAGTCCACATACAAACAGCAAGTTCTAATAAGGACTGCCCAGTTTTCTGGCAGTCCACATACAAACAGCAAGTTCTGATAAGGACTGCCCAGTTTCCCTGGCAGTCCACATATGTATGCAGACTGCCATAAAACTAGGCAGTCCTTATCAGAACTTGCTGTGAGCATGGACTGCCCAGGAACTGGGCAGTCCACATAGAAACAGCAAGTTGTAATAAGATACAAAATGCTACGCTTTGTCAGTAAGATACAAAATACTCATAGATACTCAGTAAGATACAAAATGTCAAGTATACAGCAGTCTATGCAAAATGTTACGCTTTGTCAACTATACATGAGTCTATGCAAAATGTTACGCTCTGTCAACTATACATGAGTCTATGCAAAATGTTACGCTTCGTCAACTATACATCAGTCAATTAATACATCATAGTGTCCCTCCAGCCTTGGTATAGGTTCCACGAAGTTCGTGATTTTTTTGTAAACATTTATTGCATCTTCGTAGGGTGTTACCCAAGCGAGGGATTCTTCCGGTGCATGTTTCCACCAAAGTGACGCAGGGGGAGGAATAGGAGAGTGCCCAATCAACCGCGGGATAACAAAGTGATCTCCGACGAGTCCAATTGTATTTAGAGTGGATATACTGTAGTCCTTCGGAGGAGCGCACATTGGAAAAAACGTGTTGTTGTTGTGCTTGGAAAAAACGATAATTGGGATCTTGTAATTGTTAGCGAACAGATATGCACCAGAAGGTATGTCCAGGTAATGCTCTGGTCCAGTAGTCTGGGTGTCGCATGGAATGCTTGTCAACAGTTCGCCAAGACAAAATTTTCGATGCCAAGACAAAATTTTCTCTATGTTCATCAAGCCAGGTGTCTTTGATGTAAGATATACACGCCGGGTTGCTCTGCTCCCATTGCTCTTTGAACATGTACCATGCTGCGTCAAATGTTTTCTCACTACTTGCTCGCCACACAAGAGTCCAACCGTTGTAGAAATCTTGGAAGCGGTCCATGTCGAGTTTGCCGTCTACTTTCTCGAACTTCAGTTTGCATTGTGCTTGAATATTTCTGTTTATATGCCAAGTACATAGTAATCTACGAGCATGAGGAAATACGGTATCAATAGCATTCATCAATGCATATTCCCGATCGGTCACAAAAACAGACGGTTCTTTATATCCACTGTAAAGTGTCTTCAGCTTTTCCAAAGCCCATGTATAGTCCTCTAATGTTTCGGTCCTCAAAAAACAAAAGGCAACTGAAAATGTCCTTCGGGTTGAAGTGAACCCAACAATGTGAAGAAGAGACATCTTGAATTTATTAGTCTTGTACGTGCAATCAAGAACCAAAATATCGGCGAAGGACCGTGCCAACTGTGTGCAATCCGGATGGGACCAAAACAGAGAAACGACTTCATTGCTCACCGGAAGTCTTCTATGGTATTCCACATAATGATTTTCGGCGAGCAATTTTATCACTTGTTGCATCGCCATTCTTCCTTTTAGAGTCATCGTTCTAGACCTCGCTAGTGCATTGTAAATTGTTCTCATAGTGGACTTGTTCCTATCATTCTTCTGAAGTAGCGCAGAATAAATTTCTTTTGGAGCAACTCCGGAAGCTGACAATTCTGTAACTAACTTTTTCTCATCATCTTTCAATCTTCCGACGTCGGCATGACCAGTTAGCGTCTCCGGAATAGTATGATTGTGGATCCCATTACGTACCACAACTGTCCACTTCTCGCCAGTCTTACATCCCAACACTAACTTGAATGGACAACCACATTTCCTTGAGCCTGCCTCTTTCTTCCCAGATATTATTGGGAGAAGTTCACTTTTTTTACGATGCACCCTAAACGTCCTACCTCTTTCACAGCCAATCTCTGCAGTTTGACGCTTCGGCCGACACCGTAGCGACCTTGAAGTTACAAGGGTTGTGTTGGTTTGCCTTCCAACTTCTCTGCACCATTCTAATGCTTCGGCGTAAGTTTCAAAGACAATATCTGTCGAGAATTTACTGCTCAAATCTGTGCACATAGGAGATGGGGTGCCCTACAATAAATTTACAATTTTTTAAATACCTAAATCAATGACAAAACCAAATACAATATCCAATTCAGGCTGTTAAACTAGACTGCCACAACATCTGGCAGTCCTGAGTACTTCATGGACTGCCAAAATGTGTGGCAGTTCAGTTGAATCTACTATCAACTTTAGGACTGCCACATTTATGGGCAGTCTTTGAAGTATCTAGGACTGCCAGAAAGTGAGGCAGTCCTTAAGTTCATACTTATTTAACTCGACTGCCATACTTTCTGGCAGTCCTAAGTACTTCATGGACTGCCAAAATGTGTGGCAGTCCAGTTGAATCGATTATCAACTTTAGGACTGCCACATTTCTGGGCAGTCCTTGACGTATCTAGGACTGCCAAAAAGTGAGGCAGTCCTTAAGTTCATACGTATTTAACTCGACTGCCATACTTTCTGGGAGTCCTAAGTACTTCATGGACTGCCAAAATATGTGGCAGTCCAGTTGAATCGATTGTCAACTTTAGGACTGCCACATTTTTGGGCAGTCCTTGACGTATCTAGGACTGCCAGAAAGTGAGGCAGTCCTTAACTTCATACGTATTTAACTCGACTGCCATACTCTCTGGCAGTCCTAAGTACTTTGTGGACTGCCATGCGATGTGGCAGTCCAATTGTGGACTACGAAAAAATGAAACTACGTCGGGGACCAACCGCGGGTTCTTCGGAGAGAATGTCGTGTTCTTCGGAAGGACCGGGATGATCGATTGCTATATTTGATGTCCCAATTTCTTCCATATTTTCTACATTATGAAAGAACATTCAAAAATTAGGAATCAACCGATTATTTAACAAACTTTGCAATATAGTAGTCGAAAACATACCGACTACTACGAATATTCGTTGAGAATTACTCTAGGGTTACAAAACAGGAAGATTTTTGTAGGGGCAGGAGGAATCCCAATCTAGGGTTTAGAAGAAAATTTGAGAGGAAGAAGAGAAAGAGAAGAGAAACAAAACAAGTAACTTTTATACTACCTAATGGGCTAGCCCTAATAAATTTTTTCAATGGCAAACTTGTAAATAATACAAACTTACAAATGGGCTAGCCCTGATAAAATTATGCAGTGCCTTTATAACTAGCCTTTATTTATTCAATCCAAAATTTTCGAATATGTAGTTGTAGTTTTTTTTGTTGGTGCTCTTGCTCCTTGACATGAAGAGAGCTTGCTCTCAACATGCCTAGTAAAGTTTAGTCCCAAACAGAAAGTGCACCATGAGTTATCTCAACATATATACTTGTATGTGTTGTTGGGATATGCACACGGGGTGGTGACCCTAAGGAGGAAACCATGTGGATGATTTTACTATGAGGTAAGGATAAGGCTCCAAGTAAAGCATTCATGCTTTTTGCTTTTGGAAAATTAATTTTCATTGGAGCTAAGCCCCGCGACTCGGACTCGGGCTCATGAGGCGTTTTGTTGGCGCAACGCAACTCGTTCAGTGGCGCTGTTTCGCACAGATCGTGGTTGTCCACGTTCTGACCATTTCATAACGTGCGATAACTGATCAGGGGATTTCGGATCTGACATAATATCGTCGCGCACATTGCGGATCTGAGCGGTTACAGCAGGACACTATATATAGGGTCTCTCTTCTCACATAAAAGGATTGATTCTTTTCAGACGAAAACATTCTATATGAGAGCATAGAGAGTTCCTCGACCCATTCGTGTTCCAGCGCCCCCTGTAGCTCCTCGCGCCACCAGTATTTTTTCCTTGTCTTTTCGAGCATTCCGTCCTTGAGCAGATCAACAGAGCGTTCCAGAGTTCTTTTGAATTTGCTGGTTCCTGGAAGCTGACCGTGAGGACGGATCTAGCTTTGAGAACTGGTGTTCTTGACACCCCAGCAGGCTTTTCCATTATTGTTGATTTTACGAAAGTCTTTTTAGACTATTCGTACGCTGCCTTTAACGGAAAATCTTTTTAGATTTTTCGTTTACAGAGTCCTTCTAGGATTTCTGCTTTGCACCTTCCTTTGAAGTGCTGCAATCGTGTCACAAGAGTCTACTTCTGACTTTACGTCCAGGGAATAACATTTTTTACCTGATTTTTTTTACATCAAGATGATCATCGTTTCTTTGTATTATTTGTATTCTTATCGATATTACAAATACCATTCATTGTTCTCTACATCAGCTAATTCTTCCAAATGATTTATTTCACCTTGTTCATCAACTATATTTTCTGAAAATTATTTATCTAAAGTTACAATTCTATTAACAATAAATTTATCAAGGGCACCTTATTGGTAATGAACCAATTCTTATATCCTTTTTTGTGTTATTTTTCATACCAATTTTATTGTTCTAAGTAACACATTTTACTTGCATAAAAAAAGATAACAAAATAAAAATAACAATAAACAATAATAGAATCTGGTCCTGGATTGGTTTTGTTGAACTAATCTTCTTCTTTAGAAAAAATGAATAATACGTCATAGACCCAAACCATAAATTATATTAATACGAATCAGACAAAATATATAAATTATCAATTATATAAACTAAATATATATAACAAACCTACAAAATTTAAATTTATATTTAGAGAAGACTCGAAAAGAGAAAAAAAAATGGATTATAAAAAAAAAAATCTTTAGCTTAATAAATATGGATTCTTTTTATCTTAATGTTTATGTTATTTCTTAACGTTTTATTTACTTACTAGCAAGAAAAGGACTTAACATAATTACTTATAACGGCTACTTATTTAATAAACATGGATACATTTAATCATAGATTAATTTTCATATATTTCGACTTTGTTAATCAGAATTGTGGAATGTATTTTTCTAATCCAAGTAATAAATATATTAATTATTAATTTATAGTTATTAATTATAATAACTTAATGCTTTTATTTTGGGCTCTTTATTATATAACTAGTAATATGCACGAGCAAATGCACGTACGAAAAAATGTTAAAAAAATTAAATATAGATTTATTATAAAAATATATCAAATTTAGAATTTGAACTCAAGCAACCAAGAAAAATACCTTCTACATTAACCACTTGAGTTAGACTATTTAGTTGTAAATATATTTTATTAGATAGTTAAATACTTAGTTTATTTTTAAAAAAATAGTTAGTGGAATATTTAGGTAGTTATTTATTATTATTTTTAAATTTATTTAAATGATTGATGATATATACGGCTTAAACGGCTCAATCTTGAACTGTTTTGAAATCCCTTTATATATATATGTATATATAATTTTCTACTACTTTTGGGTTCTGGGCGGTCATCCATCTCACCCATGCCCAGAGCAGACCGTGCGTTCAGTTTGAGATGGTTACTTGTTTTAGAAAACTGAAATACAAAAATTGTTCTTAGTTTGAACTAATTTTGAAAAAAATTGTGATAAGTTAATGTTGTCAAACCACATTAAAATACTTTCCAAGAAAAAGAAAAAAAAAAAAAAGGCAACAGCAGCCAAAAATTAGCAATTCCAACCTCACGACCACGACGGTGGAGAACCGGGATGAGCTAAAATTTGATTGGTTTGGTTTGCAAAATATTTATCAAAAAAGTGAAAATATGAAAGAAAAAAAAATAATAAGAAAAAAAATTTGTTCGGATGGAGATGCGGGAGATCGAACACCGTGCCTCTCGCATGCAAAAGCGAACGCTCTACCATTTGAGCTACAACCCCATTGATGTACTTTTGCCTATGAAATATTATAAACTATTATGTTTTGTAAAAATAGGAAAAATAAAAGAAATTATTTGGATGGGGGTGATCGAACCCCATGCCTCTCGCATGCAAAGCGAGCGCTCTACCATTTGAGCTACATCCCCATTGGTGTACTTTTGCCTATGCAACATTGTAACATATTATATTTTGTAAAAATAGGAAAAATAAAAAATGAAATTAGTTTGGATGGAGATGCGGGGGATCGAACCCCGTGCCTCTCGCATGCAAAGCGAGCGCTCTACCATTTGAGCTACATTCCCATTGGTGTGCCTATAATATTATAACATATTATATTTTGTAAAAATAGGAAAAATAAAAAAAGAAATTAGTTTGGATGGAGATGCGGGGGATCGAACCCCGTGCCTCTCGCATGCAAAGCGAGCGCTCTACCATTTGAGCTACATCCCCATTGGTGTACTTTTGCCTATGCAATATTGTAACATATTATATTTTGTAAAAATAGGAAAAATAAAAAAAGAAATTAGTTTGGATGGAGATGCGGACCCCTCGCATGCAAAGCGAGCGCTCTACCATCTGAACTACATCCCCTTTGTCGTAATTAAGGAGATCTGGGCTTTAATTACTTAGGTTAAACGGTCATCCTTGTTTGAACTGCTGCCTGTGGTTAGTGGTGAGCTTTATTCGTTGACACAAAACTGAAATGAACACAACAGGAGATTCAGTTCGGTTTTTAAAAAAAGGGATCGATTTTGATTTTAAAAATACTAAAAATTTTCAGTTTCGATTTCGGTCCAAAACCAAATAATAAATTTTAGTTTATATATATATATATATATATATATATATATATATATATATATATATATATATATATATATATATATATATATATGTTAGAAATTGCTAGTACTTCACTTCTGAGTTCTGCGAAGTTGAAAATATCGTCGAGGCTTGAATCATGCATTTAGCAGCACTTTTCTTAAAGTATTTCGGGCACTCCGGTAACGTCTTGGAGTCAGCACGCCAGAACACCCAGGATAAGACAGCCTTCTGCCGGAGGTTCACCTGACGTTGTGAAACACCGGCGTAGGGAAGAACACCTTTCTGGAAAACTTTGGAAGAGAAAAGAAAGAGAGAATGAATACTGAGATTCTGTATATTTTTTAGAATCAGAGATCTGTAGTATATATAGATGGATTCGTGTTGTTTCGTGAAGTCGCGACCCTTCCGAAACAACATTCATTCACCTGTTCGCAGATTCATTCACCCCTTCGTCTGTCTGGGCCGCAAAAATGGGCTCGTTGCCACGTTGCCTACAATGCGCCACTATCGCCTCTACGTCCGAGCCAGAGCCCGTGCCCGTGCCCGTGCCGGAGCCGAAGCCGGAGCCGGTGTTGCCAACCGCTGGCAACACCGGCTATATTTTCATGAAGAAGATAAAACAACAACCAATGGTCACCCACTAGCAACCCTTTGGTTGTTGCACACTTCTCATGAGTGCACATACCTATATAAGCACCCTCGAACCTTTCTCTCTTTCCGATGAGGGACTAAAGTCCCTTCTCTTTCCTTTTCATCCTTATGAGCAATAAATGGAATTAATAATTTCAACAATCCCCCACTTGTTCCATAAATGATGGAAAGAAATTCCAGAATACATCACTTAAAGAATGTTAATACAGTTAGGTATCTTTCGATTTGAACCTAACCTTAATAGATGCAACACAAGATTTTATCGGAATCTCTGGTAGCTGGGCTTTGAACCAGTTATTCCTTGTGATAAAATCGGTGTTACTTTACACACATTCTTTTGTAGTTCTTCACCTACATCTCTCGCTTAGCACTATTAATGGCCATGTGCTGATCCTGTCTCGTGAATTTTTTATAAGATACACTCCAGATCTTACTGAGACGGCACCATCACTAAATTCACATAGGTGAAGTTCTTTCAGTATCTCTGTTGCTTTACAGATACATGTCAACATTACTGAACTTCATTAAGAGTTTTATAAACTCAACCCTCAAATTACAACAGTCGACATTATCATGCCGTATACATCCAAATCAACAGTTTGTTGTTACCCATTGAATCTAAGGTTAAGATTTTCTTAACATTAGATTGGGTTGCCACTGTTGTTGGAACTCTTACTCAAGGAGTTTCAATCCCATACCTCTCGAGGTAGATTTTACTAAATCCCTAGCTAGTGGTTTAGTAAAGGGATCAGCTAAATTATAGTTGGTACGCACATACGTAAGAGAAATGATTCCATCTTTGATCAATTTCCTTACGTAGGTATGTCTTAGACTTATATGTATAGACTTCCCATTATACACTTCGTTGTAGGCTCTTGCTAGAGTAGCTTGAGTATCGCAATATATTGACACTTTTGATACATTGTCCTTAGCCAGCGGAACTTCTAATAGAAGATCCCTCAACCACTCAGCTTCTTGTCCTGCAGAAGCTAGAGCCACAAACTCTGACTCCATGGTTGAATGGGTAATGCACGTTTGTTTCTTGCTCTTCCAAGAAACTGCCCCTCCGGCAAGCGTAAATACCCAACCTGTCGTAGATTTGTTATCCCCGACACTTGATATCCAACTAGCATCGGTATGTCCTTCTAATACGGCAGGAAATCTACCATATTGTAATCCAAGATTCTTGGTTTTCAAAAGATAACCAAAAATTCTTCCGATAGCCCTCCAATGCTCATTATTAGGGTTGCTAGTAAATCTACTCATTTTACTAACTGCAAATGCTATATCAGGTGTCACATCCCGCTCCCGTAGGAGCGATCGTCCTCGCTAAGGCGTGATGCCGTACGAGCCTAGATTGCGCTTGTGCAAGGCAGTTTCATAACGGTCGATTACATCGGCGGCGACGGGGTCGTCGCATAGAAGTCCCAAGCAGAAACATTGAAACATGCAGCAAAAATTTAAAGGCAAAACACAAGTTAATCAAAACTAAGAACTCTTTATTGATATTGAACAATCAGATTACAATAGGCGCAAGCCATGATTACAAGTCTCTCGTGTAATGCCCCGTTCCGCACGGTGCATTACGATGAGTCGTTGACTCGAAGAGTTGCGTTGACCCGATGAAGTATCGATACGAATCGATGCAAGAGTTACGTTGGCCAAAGGTAAGCCTTGAGTCGATTGGAATCTATGAATCGAATCGATGCAAAGGATAAGTCCCGTTTGAGCAAGTGCTGATTTTAGTTGATCTGGTGTGCAGGCTATGTTTTTACGCTGGACGATAAGAGGTCGACATTTTGCCTTATTCAGTGAAGTGTCTGCGAAACCAAATCGTGGCCTTGCAACGGATTGTGGCATGGCACGATAGGCCAAATCAACCGAGTAGTTCAAAGGAATGGCTAAGTCCGAGGAGTTAGCTATGCAACCAAGCTATGGAAATCGAGCCGCATCAACTCGGCAGAACGATAAGGCGTATCGGCTTAAGGTGGGCGGGTTCTTTACTCTCTCTCCCTATTACTTCACGTCTAATAAAAGATATCATTGTAGGCGTAAGATGTTATCGAGTTAGCGAGCGTAGCTCGGCGACGAAAGGTCCAAGTATGTGTCGAATACTAAGATAGAACATTGAACAATCGAACAATTGAAGTGACGTGCATCAAGTGTACGAGTCGCGGTAGGGCGGTGATGGTAGAACATTAAAAGACAATATCGAGATGTGCATCATGTGCACGCCTCCGAGAATATTGAACACTAGGCGTAGAACATTGATTACGGTGCTGAGCGTGCCCTCATGCACGGAAGCTACGAAATGACTAAGTGACTACGAAACTAGGCTATGTGAACAACTCATGAATGGAACGCGTTGAATATAAGTACGAGAAGTCTAAGCCGTTGGGCGTCGTACATCAATACGGATGTGTTGGGGCATAATGCCAATGGAACTTGAGATAGAGAGAACGGATTATGTTTACGGGACATGAAAATGTTTATGGAGCATGAATATGTTTCTGGCACGTGAGATTGGTTGGGAATGTATGACTTGTATGCTATGGTACGTATTGCGTGGTCAATGGACTCGGATGGCCCGTGCACGGGTGGGCTTCCCTCGGACGGTTACGACCGGGGCACCGGGACCGTTTGGCCTAGGAGGGAATTATGTATGGTATTTATGGTGCACATCATTCGGACGGTTTGCGACCGGCCAGTGTTGTGATAAGCTATGATATCAGTAAGTTTGGGATCCTTCGGATATTGGGCTCACAACCCGTATCGAAGTGATCATAGGCTTACACATAAGAGATGCCAAGTCCATTATGGCACGAAACACCGTGATCTTCATATAGATAGGGCCGGTGGCTGAGATGAGAGTTGGGTACAGGCACAGGGCCTGCCACCCTTATGCATATGTCTAAGTTTATGGTTGGTTGGTTTGATGAATCGTATGATTGGTTATGTAAGTTCTAACCATTGCAGGCTAGGCGAAAAGGGACGGAGCTATGCACAATTTACTATGTTTATGTTTCAGATTATGTCTAACTGTATCTACTGAAGGAACACGGTATAGGACACATTTATGATAAGTTTTTATACGTTGAATATTGCCATGAAACCGATCCTAAGGCTAAATAGAAAGATCACCAAATTAAGATGCATGTTTCACTAAATATACTTAGTGTTTGGTTTGGATGCGAGCGGGTCTTGATCAGTGCAAAGCGAGGACGAAAGCACTAATCCCCTACTAGTTTGTGTGCAGGCTCAGGTTATGATCGGCTCGGGGCGGAGCTTGGCTTGGACGCGCCGAGGCATGGAGTCCTTAGCGTTTCAAGGGAAGCACCGCATAGGCGCTCGGACTTGCAACATGGAGATGTTCGGCCGAAGACTACTTGGTGGCTATAAAGAAACATAATATATGGAACAATGTAATCCTTTGTGAGCTAGAGAGATCATGAGCGTTGTAGCCAATTGGCATATTAAGTTGGGCTGTTCAGAGCCTTGTAACCTTCAGTTCATTATGAATAAAAGAGATTTTTATTGTATTCTTTGTTTCCTTCCGCTGCTTATGTTACGACTTTGAGATTCTTGCCTTGCACGAGCGCAACTCCAGGCTCGTGCGGCATCAAGCCCCAGCGAGGACGATGATTCGGGTAAAATCTAGCGAGGACGAGCGATTTTCCGGATCGGGGCGTGACAAGTTGGTATCAGAGCGGTTCCATCCTCTGGACCGTGCACGAATCTCTTTGACGCTCAGTTGCTTCGATATCGAAATTCAGTTGACTCTAAGTTGTTTTCGCAACTGCATGGCTCATGGATCTGCTCGACGCTACATTGGATGTTCCATACAATAAGTCTATATTAAGTGCGTACGTCTGCCATAAGTATGTCGAGACTATCACGCTATCTCCGAGTGCCATCAGAGAATATTGGTTGCACGAAGTGCAACAAATATGGTGATGTTGGTTGCATGAAGTGCAAATGATATACGTATTATTGATCGCACGAAGTACGAGGAGTTATGTGTTGTTGGTCGCACAAGGTGCGAAGAGATATGTGTTGTTGGTTGCACGAAGTGTGATGAGTCGATATGTGAGGCGATGCGTGTTATGTGGCTACGTGAATGTTTATGTGTTGTTGGTTGCACAAAGTGCAGTAAGTCGTGAATCGTTTGTTGCATCGGTGCAACGAGTCGATATGGTATGATGCGTGTTGTATGGCTATGCGGATGGATAGCGATATATTGCACGAGATTGAGTAAAGACCTTAAGTATCGAAAATGATTTGTTACACGAGTTGTAACGAGTGAGATTGGAAGATCGCAGATGCGATAGTAACGAGTCGAGTTGGTCGCTAAGTCGAGTTGTGTAGGCGAACGTTTATGTTGGCCGTATGTCGCGTTGAGCTTTGAACGAGCAAATATTATGTATGTGGTCGATATGATCGCCATGGTATGGTTAGATTGAATGTATGTCAAACTTAAGTGAACGATTGTGCATGTTGGCCTAGTTGTGTCAATTCGAGTAAGAAGAACGCTAGAGCTGGGATCGGAAAGATCGCCATACGGGATAGTTGATTGGAAGATAGATGTCGGACCTATGCGGAGTGTAAAGTCGAGTAATGACTCGATTTTGAGTGGTATATGCAATACCACTTCTGCGATCAGTGTAGCAAAGTGTTACATCAATAATGATAGGTTCGATTCCTGAGTGGTATATGGAGTAACACTTAGCGATAGCTATATTAAGCCGGTTGGTGACTTGCGATAGGTTACGTCGAGACGATTGTATTGTTACGATATGTTTCTCCTCAACGGACGGATTAGTACCGAGACTTGAGTGGGAATGACTTGAGAGAAGTCGATGCAAGTATGCTTCGATAAATTGAGTCGAACAATTATGTGCGAAGTCGTACCTATGGATGATACGTCGGACGAGGATTCGTTAAGTGTAAGTCGAATGATAGGCTGAGCATAGCGAAGGAATGTTACGTTGAGGAAGTGGTTGACTCGGTCGAATTTGCGTTGAGTTAAGTCAGTACGGAAGCTTGTTCGAAACGTGTCGAGTAGGTATGAAGAAATCGTACGAACGAATTTTGAGTTAGCACGAGGAGTCGGTAGCACGACTTTGGAAGTGTGAGTTAGGGATATGAGAATGAATATGTGAATTGGAAATTGTATCGCGATTATGGTAGTTAGTTATAACGGAATGAATCTTGATGTGTGCAAGACTTGATTCGTATTCGAGTTCGGATAATGGCAGTGATTGCAACGAATTTGAGCTTATGAGAAAGGAAGATGTTCAAGTTATGCATATCGACGATGGTATTGAGGCGTATCAAAGACGATATGCAATAACTCGGGGATACTCTGATCGAATGAACGAAAATTATGTTGAGCATTGTTGTTGGATGAATAAGATGCAAGTTAAGTTGATGGCAATTTGGATGATAACGGTAGGAACGCTTTGGGGAATTGGAGAGTGGATGTGTATTACTTGGATGAAAATAAAATGCTTGATTGTTTCGAAGATAACCACAATGTCGATATTCTTGTCTCATACGAGTGCAACTCCAGTATCGCACATGCATCACGTCAAATTAGGGCGATCATTCTGTGTGAACGCTGGTATGGTGATTCATACAGCGGGGATGATCGAACTTACAAGGCATGGTAAAATCGGATTTGACTTGTGGTTTGATGCGAAAGTTGTTCGAGGATGGTTTTGATGAGTATAAAATGTGTCAGACTATGATCAAAAATAGGTAAACTCGGATTTGAGGCGAGTAGAGGTCATGCGACTAGCAAAGATAGTCGACGGTAATACATGAGTGATTCGAGTAGTAACGGCATGCAATATGCATGAGTGATTCAAGTAGTTAACGGCGCATCAGTTGTGCGGGGGTAGATAAATTATGGATTGGTATGTCAGATTGGGTAAAGTCCATAGGAATTTTCGGGAATTGATTTGGCTCCGCGATAGGATATAACATGGTTCGTTGTAACTGTCCCTCGTTGATGATCTTCAATTATCGAGCGTAGTTTCGGGGCAGATGACCCTAGGAGACTTGACCGCCAAATCAAATGAATGTTGAAGTCCCATAGGATGACCCGAAAGAAGTTGCGTACGAAATTTTATCGAGGAGGAGGAATGATGTAGTGCATGTTGAGGATAAGTCTAAGCGAGTGAGTATCGTATTTCGTAAGTTAGCGAGTAGCCTTCGACTAGAACGATATAGTCAGAAAAAAGAAAATTATGATCGATCGAATAAGTATGCAAATAGACTTGGTTGGTCGATGATCAAATAGATGTTGAGGAACGTACTTAGCATAAAGATGCGGTAAGGCGATTGCAAGAATTCTGCAATACGCAAGAGCGACGGATAGTAGAACGACCCTAAGAGTTGTGTCGTAGATCGGCTTGAGTAACAGTTAGGCTATGTGTGTTGAGCGCGCTATCTATGTTACGAAATGAACTAGTCGAAATTGATTCGAGGATTGAGTAAAAGGATTCATACTTGGTCGAGAATAGGAGATGGACGTATCGTAAGAGACCTTGGGTCAAAAAGATGATTACCTTTGAGCATCGTAGACTCAAGTGGACCTCTTGTGTCAGGAGAGATTAAGCATGATGTCTGGATAAGTTACCTAGCGGGGGTAGCCCCAGACGCGATGCGTAGGCAGTTCGAGAACGTGGGTCGTGTTGGAATAGTTGTGTGCGAGACTAGTATGGAGTGTAGGCAAGGGAATTTATGACATATTGGACTTAGTCCATGTCGTTAAGGCCAAATGTTATGAATGATTGGATGAAAGACTTGAGTTATGTGAGAGATAGGAAACGATTGGGCGAGTAGGCATTACGGAGAATTGTTATGATCGGATGCGCAATGACTCAATGCAATACGAGCGTTAGATGACCGACGAGAAACTTATGAGATCGAAGTTATGGTTTTGAATTAAATTATATGCGAAGATGGTTGCATGTAGAATTCTGGGATTATGTGAAAGATCTGACCAAGTCGAGTACGGAATAGCTGGTGCTTGAGGATTTGAGTTGAGCCTATAGTTTGTCCCGATATCCTATAACTGAGCTTGGCTGAAATGCATATATTGGTGGGATGCCTAAAATATGTGTATGATCCAAACTAAGTTGTATGATTCCAACAATAGTAGCACGAGATCGTGAAACGATCTAGCGAGACACTTGGATTAAGTGTTGGTTTCGGTTCGAGGACGAACCTTATTTTGAGTGGTATATTATGTAATGCCCTGCTCCGCACGGTACATTACGATGAGTCATTGACTTAAAGAGTTGCGTTGACCCAATGAAGTATCGATGCAAGAGTTACGTTAGCCAAAGGTAACCTTGAGTCGATTGGAATCTATGAATCGAATCGATGCAAAGGATAAGTCTTGTTTGAGCAAGTGCTAATTTTAGTTGATCTGGTGTGCAGGCTATGCTTTTACGCTGGACGATAAGAGGTCGGCATTTTGCCTTATTCAGTGAAGTTTCTGCGAAACCAAATCGTGGCCTTACAACGAATTATGGCATGGGCACGATAGGCCAAATCAACCGAGTAGTTCAAAGGAATAGCTAAGTCCGAAGAATTAGCAATGCAACCAAGCTATGGAAATCGAGCCGCATCAACTCGGCAGAACGACAAGGCGTATCGGCTTAAGGTGGGCGGGTTCTTGACTCTCTCTTCCTATTCCATCACGTCTAATAAAAGATATCATTGTAGGCGTAAGATATTATCGAGTTAGCGAGCGTGGCTCGGCGACGAAAGGTCCAAGTATGTGTCGAACACTAAGATAGAACATTGAACAATCGAACAATTGAAGCGACGTGCATCAAGTGTACGAGTCGCGGTAGGGCGGTGATGGTAGAACATTAAAAGACAATATCGAGATGTGCATCACGTGCACGCCTCTGAGAACATTAAACGCTAGGCGTAGAACATTGATTACGGTGCTGAGCGTGTCCTCGTGCATGTCACACCCCGACCCGGAATCACCCGAATCATCGTCCTCGCAGGGGGCGTGATGCCGCACGAGCCTGAAGTTGCGCTCGTACAAGACAAGATGACAAGTTCTCAAATGGTTATCTTTTGATTCGATATTTACAACGATAGGAAAACAGAGTATACGAAACAATTCTCTTTATTGATATTCGAAACTGAGATTACAATGGCTTTCGATAGCCTAACAATATATGCCAGATTGGCTACAACACTCAGGTTCTCTCTTGCCCACAAAGGATTTCACCGTTCCATACATCATGCCTTCTATATCTCGGGCGCATCAATCCAGCTGCGTAGTCCGAACGTCAATGCGATAGCACGCTTCAATGCGCTTCGGCATTCCAAGCCTTAACACGTTCAAGCAACGCTTCGCCGCGAGCAATCCATTCCCTGCACCCTGCATGAAGCTGGTGGGGGGATCAGTACGTTCGTCCTCGCATGTACTGATATCAAAGATCATCTTTCCAAACCAACATCTTTAATATTTACGTTGAATCATGCAACTTAGCTTATGATCTTGCTATGTTCTCCTTAGGGTCAATTTCATGGCAACTTTGAAAGCGTAACGCATTTATCATAGCATCATGTTATCATATTGAATAGACAAGCAAACAAACATTCCCGTGTTTGATTCGTGGCTTACCAAGTCGACGCACTCGCCCTTGCGTCCCTTGCACTGACGCAAGGTGAATACGCCCCATTTCTTCCCTGTCATGTTATAAGTGCAACTCTAAGTAGGATCTATATGCGGGACGCATTCGCGCCTACACTTTCAACCCATCGTTCCTTAACTATATGAGGGCCGTTGGCGTATCCGCGCCGGAATGGACTAAAGGAGTTCCTTTCTTTTCTCTCCTTCTTTTCTCACTATTTGGTTGGGCTGCCCGGCGTTTAACGGGTTGGGTAACAATCCCAAAACAACCGAAACGTTCCCGCTGCATACCATCATTTGCGGCATTTCCCATCTAGTTTTGATGTGCGCCTACAAAGATTATTTGAATCCCTCCGCGGCCAATCGGTTCCGGGGCGCATCCGGTAACTATCCGATTGGGGGAAACACCCGTGCACGGGCGATATCACATTTTATCTCGAGTCCATCCCAATCGACCATGCAACGCCCTTATCATTCAAGCAATTAACTTCAAACAACCAAACATAGTCTTGAGTCCGAGACTCAGACTTATCATCTCGCATCTCTTTCGTTAACTTTCTATGTTCTTACGTTTCTAGCTTCGTTTCAATGGCATCGTGCCTCAACTCAATGCTCGTCAACCGAACGACCCGAAGGTCTTGAACACCTTTCGAGACACCATGTCATATCCGACAGTTCCGCCACATTCATGCCACAACTGTATTCTCTCGCAACGAAGCCATCTTTTATTATCCCGTGCACGTAGGTACGTTCCGACCATATTCCCATGTTCTATAACTTAGCATTCAATGTTCGGGGCTTGCGCGCTAGGGCGCTCGCCTATTGTCTTTCAATGTTCTAGCCGTCTAACTCGTGCATCAAAGGCACGGTATGGTTCGTGCACTAAGGCACTCGCCGAGTACAGTCCTCCCATGTTCTTGCGGCTTGCGCACCGAGGCGCTCGCCTTTGCGATATCCAATGTTCTATAGCGACTCGTGCATAGGATGCACGTATCAATTCAATTGTTCTAACTTAGTATTCGACTCACACTATGTTTTATCTCCGATCGGACCACGCCCGTGGCGTCGATAGGTTAACTTTAGCATACAATGATATATTTGACTTATCGCATGAAGGAGTAAAAGAAGTCAATCCTCCCACCTTGAGTCGATATGCCTTCGTCGTTTCGCCGAGCCGATGCGGCTCGACTCCCTAACTTTGTTGCACGGCCACTCTCCTAACTTAGCCACTCGAGCACTTCGTGCTTCGTTGAGTTATACGCCCAATTCGCCTCAGCATGCCCAAGTCTTAGCCCGTCGCAAGGCGACGATTTGATTTCGCGGACCCCTTACTAAATATTGCAAAAGATCGACCTCTAATATTTTCTCGTCAAAGTATGACCTGCACACGAAACCAACTAAAATCAATACTTGCTTCGATTCGGACTTGCGCCTTGGTCGATTCGATTTCTTAGAATCTTCGAGCCGATTCAATGCACTCATCCTTCGGGGCAACGCGGCGCTTCGCATCGATTCACTCGATGCATTCTTAGGGACAAGGCAACTCTTCGCATCGACTTAGTTCGATGCGTTGCTCGGGACAACTTAGCTCTCGTATCGTTTTGCATCGATACATTCTTTCGGTCCACGCGACTCGTTGAGTCAACGCTTCAGCGTAATGCGCCGTACGGAGCGGGGCATTACAGTGCACGGAAGCTACGAAATGACTAAGTGACTACGAAACTAGGCTATGTGAACAACTCATGAATGGAACGCGCTGAATATAAGTACGAGAAGTCTAAGCCGTTGGGCGTCGTGCATCAATACGGATGTGTTGGGGCATAATGCCAATGGAACTTGAGATAGAGAGAACGGATTATGTTTACGGGACATGAATATGTTTATGGAGCATGAATATGTTTATGGAATGTGAGATTGGTTGGGAATGTATGACTTGTATACTATGGTATGTATTACATGGTCAATGGACTCGGATGGCCCGTGCACGGGTGCGGCTTCCCTCAGACGGTTACGACCGGGGCACCGGGACCGTTCGGCCTAGGAGGGAATTATGTATGGTATTTATGGTGCACATCATTCGGACGATTTACGATCGGCCAGTGCTGTAATAAGCTATGATATCAGTAAGTTTGGGATCCTTCGGATATTGGGCTCGCAACCTGTATCGAAGTGATCATAGGCTTACACATAAGAGATGCCAAGTCCATTACGGTGTGAAACACCGTGACCTTCATATAGATAGGCCGGTGGACTGAGATGAGAGTTGGGTGTAGGCACAGGGCCTGCCACCCTTATGCATATATCTAAGTTTATGGTTGGTTGGTTTGATGAATCGTATGATTGGTTACATAAGTTCTAAACATTGCAGGCTAGGCGAAAAGGGACGGAGCTATGCACAATTCACTATGTTTATGTTTCAGATTATGTCTAACTGTATCTGTTGCAGGAATACGGTGTAGGACACATTTACGATAAGTTGCTATACGTTGAATATTGCCATGAAACTGATCCTAAGGCTAAATAGAAAGATCGCCAAATTAAGATACATGTTTCACTAAATATACTTAGTGTTTGGTTTGGGTGCGAGCTGGTCTTGATCAGTACGAAGCGAGGACGAAAGCACTAATCTCCCACTAGTTTGTGTGCAGGCTTAGGTTATGATCGGCTCGGGGCGGAGCTTGGCTTGGACGTGTCGAGTTATGGAGTCCTTAGCGTTTCAAGGGAAGCACCGCATAGGCGTTCGGACTTGCAACATGGAGATGTTCGGCAGAAGACTACTTGGTAGCTATGAAGAGACATAATGTATAGAACAATGTAATCCTTTGTGAGCTAGAGAGATCATGAGCGTTGTAGCCAATTGGCATATTAAGTTGGGCTATTCAGAGCCTTGTAACCTTCAGTTCATTATGAATAAAAGAGATTCTTATTGTATTCTTTATTTTTTTTGCTGCTTATGTTACGTCTTTGAGATAATTACTATGTGAACCGTTATCTTGCCTTGCACGAGCGCAACTCCAGGCTCGTGCGGCATCACGCCCTAGCGAGGACGATGATTCGGGTAAAATCTAGCGAAGACGAGCAATTTTTCGGATCGGGGCATGACATCTCGTGCTCACTTGTCTCTCATTTTATAAGTCACTCTGCTCTCTCTCATCTCTCGATACAATGCTTGAGCCGGCGAAAGCTTCGGAATGCGATGTCCATATATTATGTCCCGTATAAGTCTTGACTCCACGCGGCCGCACGCTTCGAATCGCCAAGGAACTCCATGCCTCGACGCATCCAAGCGAGCCCCGCACCAAGAGCTTCTACCTGCGCCTGCACATAAAAACTATGTGGGTGTCAGTACTCAACTGTACTGGTGGAGTGAGCTCCTCGCCCACCCATACAGAACCAACACGTTAATTTATTTTGTGCAACATAAACCCTTTACGATTGTCTTTCTACTCTTGTCTTAGGATCAGTTAGGACATAGACTCTCGGCCTATTTAGTGTCATTAGACCGTCTCCGTGCTATTGCACCGATAACTTCCTTACCCTTTGCCTCTAGACTATTTCGTTTGCTTGCAACGTCAACACACCAACTTATACTTGTCTTTCGTGCCAAACTCTGGGACGTAACGACTTGGTCGTGCCATGAACTTGATTCGTGCTTCAATATCGCTGAGGCAACGCCTCCTTGCTTAGTCTTGTCTATACTTGTGTTGCGACAACGTGGCCGTGCCTCATATTTCGAGGTCGTGCCCATCAACTCGACGTAACTTCACCCAACTTGTCCTACGGCCCTTCTCGACTTAACTCGCAACATGTCAAGCCTAACTCATGCAACTCTATGCCAACGACTTAACACTCGATGCCATATCTCGTGCCGAAGCACGCCGCCTTCGCTGTAGCCAAATATTAGGCCAAGATATTGTGTTTTCTAACTGCATACACATTCAACTCAACTCAATCCAAAGGCACACACGCGGATTGCCGCCCGTGCCGACACATCTATATGAAAGGTCACTGGCATTAACTAGCCATCGTAGACATAGCCTGGCAAACGGGACCCTTGCACCGCAGGTAGCGATCCCCGATGCAAGCCCCCCGAACTACCGGGTCGGTCCCATGGCCCCGGGTTGCCGCTCGAAGAACCAGCGCCCTTGTCGACAAGTTGTCTATGACCGCGCACCTACGCTAACTTCTAGACTTAACATAATTGCATGGTCTCATCATCATCACTTAGTTTCTTTGCTTTACTTCTTTCACTTTTCACACTTCTTCGCAGAGCCCAAACCAGGGTTGCCTCGGCGACTGGACCTGTAACTCCACCTTTCTAATAATTGATAATTTTTTTATTTTTATATATATATGAATTAAACCAATTAGAATTCTTTTTATATTTTAATTAGATAAAGTTATATATATAATTATTTTCTTATGTTTTAGCCAATGGGCTCCCATCAATTTAATTATTGATCTTAATTGATTCAGCCCACCATTCTTTTCTTTCAGCCCAACCCACTGTTTATTTTCGTTCATTCAATCTTATTGTGGAGAGGAGCATGTGCAAATGCACAGCTCACTCCCTTTCCCCCCTAACACTCAACCATGTGGGTTGATAACTGAATTTGAAATTTCTAACGGTTTCTTCCTCACCAAAGTTGGGAGCTGGAAAATTTTGGCGCCCAAAACCTTGCGTGAGATCCAAGCCGATCAGCCTATAAATCCCTCCTTCTAGGTCAGTTGTGCCTAGGAATTCTAACGAACCATTCCCCTTCTTCATTCTCCTTTTTTACTCTTTTCTCTCTGGATTCGGCTCAACCAGCCATGGCGATGAAGAACACACCGACGAGGAGCAACGCCTAGGAGTTCACATTCGGGCTCGACGTAGTCTTTTTTTGAAGCTTTGATCTGTTCTTGCACTGACAGATCAATCAATTGGGAAGGTGAGGATTCGAGCACAAATTCATTTGGATTTGATATTTTATAAATTTCGAGGAGTTATTGATTTTCTCTCTTTTTTTGGTTGAGTTTGTTATCTGCTCTCATTGGCAAGAAGATCTGGGACTTCAACTGTTTGTTCGTTTTTCCCAACTGATTGAACCCTGGTAAATACGATCATTTGTCTCAATTCACTTAGATTGATGCTGATTGATCTAGTATTTCAAATCTATTCATTCCTGTATCGATCAGATCTGAGGTTGTATATCGGTGACTATTTCACTTTGTATCAAATGAAGCTAGTTCAGATACTAGATGAGTGTCCCCAACCTGGATTTTAAATGATCAGAGAGGAGTGTGTCTGTGTGATAATTTTCTTTTATTTTTCTTGTTTTTAACTCAGATTTTAGAATTAGTTTGGATACGAGGACCATGTCCCAACACTGAAAATTGTGTCGTTGAGACATCAAACCAAGTCTACCTTCAGGTAATTTTTCTAACCTTTGCAATTAAACTTTGTTGGATGCATTGATATGATGAATAACTGACTAATTAGAATTTAGCTTAGCCATCACCTATTTAAGCATACTAGTTCAGTTTTAACCTGTCAATTGATAACTAGAAACTTGATACTTGAGTTATTTCAGTCTCAAGACTGATTCTGTAGGATAAATCCATCAATTTGTATATTGTAAATCTCATGATTTTCCTATTCTAGTGTTCTGAACTTAAGGCAGATATTGTACTTGTATGATATTAGGAAGTAAGCTCTGATTGATGGCTGTGAGTGTTTAGTTTAACTAAATAGATGAAATGGTATCAGTCCTTTCCAGGAGATTGTGAGTATATACTCTGAATTCAATGAGAGGATCTAGTGAAATGTTATTCGGTTTAAGCCTACTCATTGCTACACGATTTGACCTATTCGAATTGTATCAACTACCCAGATTAACTTAGGAGGAATACAGTTGTGGGTTATATGTTGATTGCAGTTATTTATCCTCTTCAAAACTGATTTTGGGATATGGGATTGCAGTGAATATTTGAGTTCATCCAACCTGTAACAGAGAGCCTTAGAGGGATGTAAGCTTGGGTCCTTCACCTCAGAAATTCTTAAGACTGGTTTTAGTTTATTTAAGGTAGAGGCAATTTTAGCTAACCCTTGATGTTATCCCTAACTGCTTTTGATTAATTGATCATAAGAATTTTGAAGACTACTTAAGTTGTAAGTTAGTTTTCTACTGTCCTCTAAATTCAATTTGGGGTATTATTGAAACTCAAAGATTGAACTGTCCTCTGTCATTTTAAAGCATTGAGTTATGATTCTTATCTAGCTAGGAATTATTTTATTAAGATAGAAATTTGTATCACAGGCTAGAGTTCAATTACAATACATTGGTTTGTACATCTCATTAAAGCATAGTATAATCTCAGTCAAGTGTCACTTTACACCACTCTTTGAAATGATTAAGGATTTGGTTTTAGGCTAGGAGATAGCTCCTTGACTACCTGGATTGATAGCAGGTATGGGAGACAAAGGAATTTACTTATAGATAGTCCATGACACTGACCATATGAATGGTAATATACTTGGTTGAACTGTAGGAAGGATGTGGTAGCTTGGGACTGGTTCACCAGTCCTGTTCAGGACTGATCCCTATTAGGAACTGTTGGGTCCTAAATCAAATGATAACCATCAGATTTAAGATGTTTCCTAAAGTACATTGAGTTAGGACTGTTTCATAACAGTTTAATGTTATTTTGAAGTAAATATAGTAGCAACTATAAGGATGTTCATATCTGTATGAGAGGGAGGAGTCTTGTGACTGAACCTGAGTTCTTACCAGTCCTAATGACCTGTTCCATGCCCTGTTATTGGACTGCATTGCATCAGCCACTTTAGACTGATTGTATGAGCTCTATGAAAGGATAGACTGTAATTTCAATAAACCTGGAATACCAGGATTGAGAAATCCAACACCACTGCTAGGCTGATTTCGAACCAATCTTAGTTAGGACTGTTAAGCATGAATACCTGTGGAGCTAGAGCCTATCATGATGCACTGAAAGGTAGGTTAGGGGTTGAACAGTAGAGCTGCTGTACTGATACATTGGGCTGAATACCTTTAGGACTGATACAAAGGGAATGATATCTGAAATACAATGTACATTGATACATTGTACAGTATCCTGCTACTGCTGCTGTATTGATTGGAATAGGAGTTAGTCATATGAGAGGGGGAACCACAATGTGTCTGGTTAGGATAACTTTGTGTGGTTGTATTAATTCTTTAAACCAAGTATCAATAGTTAGATAGATTCCTACCTAGAACTTTATCTTTCTTTCTATTCTTCTGATTTCAGAGTTTCACCGATTCTTTATCTAATCTAACAAGCTTAGGTAGAATAACCTTGATGACCTACAAATATCTTTGTGTAATATATAGTTATGAACCAAATTAGTATATTTATGAATCTTCCATAAATTGGATTATGGCTTAGGCTAGACTTGTGTTATGCTTAGAGATATCATGTTTCAAAATAATGTAGTTTCATTTTAGATACCTGGATTATGAAAGTAAGTTTTAGCTAAATAGATATGTTTAGATGTTAATCAAATTTGTACTTAAATTCTAAAACAGGAGGATTTCCAGCTTTACTACCCTTTCTCGATCACCCGGAGCAAGGCAAGTATACTCCTCGGACTTGTTCATTTCTCATGTATTGCATGTTCATTCTTGAATCTTCTTGATTGATACGATGTATCACGGTATTGTCTGGTTTCATGTTTCATGTATTACTTGTGTCTGGGAGGGGAAATACTATAGATATGTGATCAAACCCTGTTACTACTCATGTGAATTGCTTGGGTCCCGTACCGTGCATGCGGGACCAAAGCCGTACCATTTCATGATCATTGCATCTACCCAACCCGATCACACAATATAGATGTATTTCAATATTTTCACATGTCAGGATTCAGGTTATATTTCAGGATTCATGGTTGTATTTCATGTTCAGGTTGTATTTCATGATTTAGGTTATACTTCATGTTCAGGTTGTATTTCATGTTCAGGACTCTTACCATGTTCCCTGTATTTACTTTCAGTATTTTCTGCTCAGTTTCATGTCGTGTCTCATTTCCTGTACTTATATATATTTCCTGTTTCTTGATTCATACCATGATGTTCATGTTCATTTTCTTGGATATACTTAGCTCCGCTTCTGACTAGGATATGTTGCAGGTGGGTTGGAGGCTCTGTGCGACACGTACTATGGCGAGGAGCCAATTGATGCAGGAGAGCTAGCTGGTGCTGCTCTTCACTTAGAGGCTGCAGAAGCCTAGAGCTTACCTTAGTATTCCATATTATCTTTCTTGTATTGAGACTAGTAGACTTACTTTCATTTGTTGGAATGTAATAGAATTATGAGACTTGTACTTCTTTTCTGGGATACATTTATAGATGTTGTGTTTTCATATTTGTCTTAATATCTGGTTAGTTTTCCCTAGATTGGTACAGCTTACTTTGTCGTATCTAACGACAAAGGCTGGGCGTGTCCGACTCGTGTCTGGTTATTCGGGAGCGGGTCGTGAAAGGTTTTTAGTGGTGGCCCATGCAGGTTTATCCTAATGGTACCTAGGTCTTAGCGTACTATTGGGGGACTTAATTACACTAGGGAAACTTGAACACAACATAAAAAATTGGGAAATAAGGGTATATCAGGTTTATCAGGTTTTTCAGGTGCATTGATATTATAAAAACTTTGTTTATTAGGTTTTTAGGGTTTGTCAATCAACGAAGTTTTCTTTCTATTACAGGATGGTCACTACGAGGAAGATCGCGGATCAGCCCAGAGTTACAGGCAGCTCAGATCAGGCCGCACCCGACGTTCCGGCAGATCAGCTTCCAGCCGCGCCTCCTATCTTTCCACCGCTGCCCTCGACGATAATGTTTGACGGCGCCCAGGTGATGGCGATGTTCCAGCAATTTCTGGAGGCCCAAAATCACCAGGCAGCACAGTTCAGAGCGACCATCGTCGACGCACTCTGGACTCGAGAGACGGTAGCACCGGTACCAGTAGCACCGGCACCACGAGCACCGAGACCAGGGACGGCCAAGGTCTAGACCGTTTTGTTTGCTTGCAACGTCAACACACCAACTTATACTTGTCTTTCGTGCCAAACTCTGGGACGTAACGACTCGGTCGTGCCATGAACTCGATTCGTGCTTCAATATCGCTGAGGCAACGCCTCCTTGCTTAGTCTTGCCTATACTTGTATTACGACAACACGGCCGTGCCTCATATTTTGAGGTCGTGCCCATCAATGCGACGTAACTTCACCCAACTTGCCCTACGGCCCTTCTCGACTTAACTCGTAACAGCTCAAGCCTAACTCATACAACTCTATGCCAACGACTTAACACTCGACGCCACATCTCGTGCCGAAGCACGCCGCCTTCGCTGTAGCCAAATCTTAGGCCTAGACATTGTGTCTTCTAACTGCATACACATTCAACTCAACTCAATCCAAAGGCACACACGCAGATTGCCGCCCGTGCCGACACATCTATATGAAAGGTCACTGGCATTAACTAGCCATCGTGGACATAGCCTGGCAAACGGGACCCTTGCACCGCAGGTAGCGATCCCCGATGCAAGCCCCCTGAACTATCGGTTGCTTCATACCCAGCTCGGCTATAATTTGTTCTTCCTAGGCCGAGTCGGTCCCGTGGCCCCGGGTTGCCGCTCGAAGAACCATCGCCCTTGTCGACAAGTTGTCCATGACCGCGCACCTACGCTAACTTCTAGACTTAACGTAATTGCATGGTCTCATCATCATCACTTAGTTCCTTTGCTTTACTTCTTCCACTTTTCACACTTCTTCGCAAAGCCCAAACCAGGGTTGCCTCGACGACTGGACTACAGTCCCGACATATTTCCTCTCGGCGGCTAACCATCGCTTAGACTTAACTTTTTCTTTGAAACTCCGGGAACGGCTATTGCATAGCCTTCCAACTTAACTTGAACATAACGTATTTTCTTAAGTATCGACAGACCGTGGCTAACTTTCCACTGAACCGACCGTGGCTCGTGCCTTAAACCGACTCGTGTTCTACGCAACGCTATTGTCCAAGTCATACCTCATATGACGGGCCTTAGGATCGTGGGACTAATTTAACTTGACAACCGCAGAATGAGCGGGACAGCACTTAGAATGACTTAGGTCGACTGGCATAACTTTGCCTAACTTACTCAAGCCTACAACTTAACCTAAGGGACGAGCAACGGTATGCCAAGCCTTGCGCAGTGGAACCGTGCACGCTTTATCAAGCATTTATGCGGGCGACGCCTATGACTTAGACAAGTTCATAGTTTTGTGTCGAAGACCAACTTTCCTTCTCCCAAGCCACGGGACGAAGGACCGAGTGTCATTTTCAAAGCACGTCGTGTACCAACTCTAATCCGACCGTGGGACGTTTTCCATGGTCTAAACTCGATTTGACACGTCGGAATTATTTCCTTAGCTAGGTGGATTCGTCTCTTTTATTATTAAGTCTACTTGTGCAAGTTGAAAACATACGATTTATTATGTGCAGGCTAAGATGAGGCAAGTTCACCGAAACTACCCCACCTGAGCGATGCCTTCGAGTCGCCATTGTAAGGCCAAGTCCGAATGCCGTTGGCGTTTCGATTCCTCCGATTGACTGAGCGGGACGAGGCACTACATCAGGTCTTGTGCATTGCATCAAATACATAAGACATCCAATAGCACTTACATATTCTAATTGAGCGACGGCTCTTCCAGAATTCTTTTCTAGTTTAACACTTGGATCAAATGGAGTGTTCACTTCTTTGAACTTTAGGTGTTTGAACTTGTCTAGCACTTTCTCAACATATATAGTACGACTGCGTAAGTTCAAAACCCCCACTGTTTTGTATTACTTTGATCCCCAAAATAGTGTCAACTATTCCAAGATCTTTCATCTTGAATATAGAAGTTAGAAACCTCTTCGTTTCTGTAATTCCACTCATCTCGTTGCTAATGATCAACATATCATCAACGTAAAGACAAAGAAATATCACGATATTTCCATATACTTTAGTGTATAAACACTTATCACAAATATTGTGAACAAAGCCATTAGAAATTATGACTGAGTCAAATTTCTGTTGCTACTGCTTTGGTGCTTGTTTTAATCCGTACAAGAATTTAACAAGTTTGCATTCCTTTTGTTCATTTTTCGGGAGCACGAACCCTTCCGGTTGCTCCATGTAAATCTTCTCATCGTGATCTCCATTTAAGAATGTCGTTTTGACATCCATCTGATGAACATTAAGATGATGCAATGAAGCTAACGCAAACAATATTCTAATTGTAGTCGTTCTTGCTACTGGTGCATATGTGTCAAAATAATCAATTCCTTCTCTTTGTCGAAATTCTTTGGCTACTAGTCTAGCCTTGTAGGTGTTTAAAGTACCATCACTATGATACTTTCTCCTGAACACCCACTTACATCCAATAGGTCTTGACCCTTTGGGCAGATCGTCAATTTCCCAAGTGTGGTTAGATATTATCGAATCCATCTCATCTTGGATAGCATCTTTCCAAAAAGATGAGTCCCACGAAGCTATTACTTCCTTAAAGGTTTTAGGATCATCTTCCACTTGAAGAATGATAGGAATCTTTCGAATAAATTTCTCTGTATTTTTTTCTACTAAGTAAAAAGAAATTAGTTGAGAATCTATTTTGTCAGATCCAAGATCCTTAGCCTTTCGAACTCTCTTGCTGATCCAAAACTCGGGTCATTTTTCAACTAACCGTGAAGAGCTCGCCTCACGAGACTTTTCATTAGCAGGAACCTCAGAATCCTTATTCTTAGTAATAAGGTTCTCGAAAAATTCCACATCTTTGGGTTCGACAATAATGTTAGACTCTAAGTTTAAAAGTCTATATGCCTTACTATTGGCAGCATAACCTACAAAAGCACTTTTGATTCCACGAGGACCTAATTTGGTCCTTTTAGGATCCATGTTTTTGTAATAAGCTATGCACCCCCACACTCTAAAATAACTGATATTAGGCTTACGGCCTTTCCATATCTCATATGGTGAAATACCAGTTTTCTTCAAAGGAATTCAGTTCATTATATGACATGCATTAAGTAAAGCTTCTCCCCACAAACTAAATGATAATTCAGAATACATTAGCATTGCATTTATCATTTCTTGATATGTTCTATTTTTTTCGGCTAGTCCGTTCTGTTGTGGTGTCCGTGGTGCAGAACATTCGTGAATAATACCGTTCTCTTCATAGAAGGTATTAAATTCAAAAGAAAAGTATTCACCACCTCTATCACTTCTAAGTATTTTAATGTTTCTACCAAGTTGATTTTCAACCTTTGATTTGTATATTTTAAAAGCATTAAAGGCTTCATCTTTATGCTTTAATAAATATACATATGTAAATCTAGAGCAATCATCAATGAAGGTAATAAAGTATTTATTATCTCCTCGAGATAATGTGTCATTAAATTCACATAAATCAGAGTGAACTAAATCTAGTAGGTTGGTATTACGCTCTACACTGTGAAAAGATTTTTTTAATCATTTTGGATTTTGCACAAATTTCACACTTATCTTAGTCTTCAGAATTTCATAAAATTAATCCAGATTTAATTAATCTTTTCAAAGTGCTAATACCTATATGCACTAATCTACTATGCCATAAAGTAGAGGACTCAATCATGTAAGAAGAATTAGAAACTTTATTGATATTATTTTCAATGAAGAATTAGAAACTTTATTGATATTATTTTCAATGATACAAAGTTTGATCATACCCTCATCGGTATATCCCTTTCCAACAAACACACCATTACGGCTCAAAATTAATTTGCCCGACTCAAAGACAGATTTTATTCCTGGTTTACCCAACAAGACTCCACTGACCAGGTTCCTACTCATATCCGGGACGTGAAGTACGTTAGTCAGAGTTATTTTCTTCCCGGAAGTGAATTGGATTTCCACATCACCTGTTCCCACGACCGTTGAGTGTCCTTCATTTCCCATCTGAACTTCTTGTCCATCATTGACTTCAGAATAGGTCTTGAATGTTGCTTTGTCGTATGAAACATGAACGGTAGCACAAGTATCGTACCACCATCCTGGAGCCTTTCCTTTGACCGTCATGAGTTTGCTCACCGTAGCAATTATGTCATCTGTCTCAGTGAGATTTACCTCGCTGTTTTGGGTCTTTCGAACCCGACAGTCTCTGGCATAATGTCCTGCTTTGTCACATACAAAATAGCCGGTCTTGGGTCCTTTGGCGGTGCTGGAGTTCTTGAACTTTTGTTGATCTTTCTTAGGACCGAGAAAGTTCTTCTTTCCTGCAGGCCTCTTGCCTTTTGCGCTCACCGCGTTAGTTTTAGAAACTCCGTTGTTCTCAGATTTCTATCTTTCCTTTGATTCTTCTTCAATTCGAAGGTGTTTTTGAATCTGTTCCAGTAAGAAATCCTCAGAGCTATGAAGTAGTTTCTTCCGATAACTATTCCAAGATGCTGGCAATTTAGTAATTATAGCACCAACTTGGAATGGTTTCGGAAGTTCTATCTTTACTGCCCTGAGTTTATTGACTAGAACTTGTAGTTCGTGTACTTAGGCGAGTATAGGCTTTGTATCAATCATTTTGAAATCAAAATACTTTGATATAAGAAATTTCTTTGTACCTTCTTCTTCTGCTCTGAATTTGAAATCCAGAGCCTTCCAGATGTCAATCGTCGAAGGATTTTCTGTATAGAGGTCGTACAGTCTGTCCGACAGGGTGTTCAGAATGTGACCACGGCATAGCAGTTCGTCCTCTTTGCGCTTTTTGCGTTCTGCCTTGACTGCATCAGAATCTGCTGGATTGGGTTCTGAAACAGGTGGCAGATCTGGGTCGAGGACGTAGTAGATCTTCAGCGCCGTCAGGAGGAAGATCATCTTGTCCTGCCAGCGTGTGAAGTTCGTCCCGTCGAAGCGATCCAGTTTGACTAGATCCTAATTCATGACTTTGATGCTCGAAATTGCAGCCTCGGACGCCATTATTTGAAACACTTTAAGATTGTTAGAAATTGCTAGTACTTCACTTCTGAGTTCTACGAAGTTGAAAATGTCGTCGAGGTTTGAATCGTGCATTTAGCAGCACTTTCCTTAAAGTATTTTGGGCACTCCGGTAACGTCTTGGAGTCAGCACGCCAGAACACCCAGGATAAGACAGCCTTCTGCCGGAGGTTCACCAGACGTTGTGAGACACCGGCGTAGGAAAAAATACCTTTCTGAAAAACTTTGGAAGAGAAAATAAAGAGAGAATGAATACTGAGATTCTGTATATTTTTTAGAATCAGAGATCTGTAGTATATAGATGGATTCGTGTTGTTTCGTGAAGTCGCGACCCTTCCGAAACAACATTCATTCATCTGTTCACAGATTCATTCACCCCTTCTCGAACCTTTCTCTCTTTCCGATGTGGGACTAAAGTCCCTTCTCTTTCCTTTTCATCCTTATGAACAATAAATGGAATTAATAATTCCAACAATATATATGCAAATGACCTCTAGTCTAGTGGTTAAGAGAGATGCATAGGCTAATTCAGTTCGGTTTCGATTTTGCTTATTCGATTTTCGATTATTCGGTTCGGTTTGAATCGAATTAACCGAATGCTCACCCCTACTTCACTGGAGTACGTTATCACATGCAAAGCTGAGATGCCAAAGTAATTTTAGGCTAAGGCAATGAGAACTGTGGTACATGTGTTGAATCCATGGGATGAAAGTACATCCTTATTAGTTATTATTAGAGCATCTCCAACCCTATTGTGAGTTTGAAAAAAATGGTTGCCACATAGGAATGACAAACATTTTTTTCAAAAGTACTTCTCCAATGCAAATGTGAAATAAATTGTGAAGTTGACATGACAATGACATGGCAAAGAGAATGTGAAGTTGGTTGTCTAGATCTAGACAATGCACTTCACAATGACTTTATGTCCACATCATCAATTATGAATATATATATATATATATATATATATATATATATATATATATATATATATATATATATATATATATATATATAAGAAGAAGTGAAAAAGTTGTCTTGGAAGTTGAAAATAATAATAATTTTATTGTCTTCTCAAACTTTTGCAATGCAGAACATATTTTTATCTCATTGATTTGTGTGAATGTCATCTTGCCACGTAGGAAAGACATTGTCTTATGTCTCATGCCACATAGGATTCACAACACCAAACAAGACAATAGGGTTGGAGATGCTCTTAACACTAGTCTACATGTACGTGTTTTGCACGTATTTTAATTAGAATATAATAAGATCAGTTATCGTCTTTTTCAACTAATTATTCATGTGTGTGTGTTTTCTTTTTACAATGCCAAGAGATCCAAAGTACAAATTTTTTTTTTTCTATTGAGAATAATAATCTTTGGAAAATGGTAAGGATATAAAAATTTTACCATTGGAAATGAAAAGTTGTATGGAAAAATGAAACTTGCATACAAATTTTATTGTTTTGACTCTTAAACATAAATGACATACAAGTTAACATAATAACATCATGTTTATAAAACACTCGAGGATATTTTAGGAATTCAAAAGTTTACTACCAAGTTTTCCTATTATATAGTAGAATAGATTAGCATACTTAATCCATGGAAGATTTCTTGTTGATATTGTTTGGTGAACTCATTCAATTAACTGAGCACATGTACTATAGTTATAGTATCAACTACACAAATAACTTATAAAACCAGTTGCACTCGTAATATCAATTCGACACAGAGTAAAACGTTCATTACGGTTTCACTAATGGTCTCATAACGGTACAAAATCTAATATATTTGTTCTCCTGACTCACGTCATCATCAATTACATTGTCATAAATACGATAAACATAATATTATTAATTTAATAATCAAAATAGTTGTTACATTAGTAATATTTGTTCGTCGTATCATCATCATAAGGTTCTGCCAAATTGTCAATATAATTGGTAACACATATCAAACAAATATCCGTCAAAATAAAAATAAAAATGGAAGATGCAAATTAAACAAAAAGGCTACTAGAAAAACAGAATCTTCCTCCTTTTCCATGATAACATATTATACATGAGTGGTGCTACTTTGTCCGCGTATTTAGACCGCAATCCTGATCCGTGTTGCCCCTCCATGGACGGGACTGCTGAAAAGGGAGGCCCGGTGTGGTGCAGAGGGCCAGTGAGAGGGTGACACATCAGTGTAGACGTGCGCGGTCACCTCCCACGCGGTCCATTTAGCATTTTTCTATCTTTTAGGATTCAAAACTATAAATATCATGGAGTACTTTATTTAAAAAAAATTAGGGAAGATAAAAAATTAATCTCCCTCTCCAAGGTTTCTTACAAAAATTACTAAAAACTATCAAATGCCACATCCAAACATCAAATGCCACATCCATATACTACTTTTGGGATCATCATGCAAAGGCTTGTAAAAAATATACAGGTCCTACATTGATGCCAATATGGATATGGCCTTGATTTTACGAGGGTGCATGGTATTTTGGTTCTTAGGGTCTCAAATCCAAAAGTTGGATCATTTTATATAAGAGTACCAAGTTTAGGACATACTAGACTTTGGATACTGGATTTATCTATTTTAGACTTTGGCACAACATTTTTAGTGACATATTTTAGTGACGAACATTCGTCATTAAAAGTCTCGTTTCGTTAATGAAAATTTAATTTCGTCACTAAAATGTGGCACTAAAAAGTTTGAGTACCTAATGTCTAAAACGGACAAAACTAGTACCGAAAGTTTAATTAGGTCATAAACATAATACCCTTATACAAAATAATACCCAAAAATTTTGGGCTCTTTAGATTAGTTTGTTGTCCTTCTAAATTTATTTAAGTCTAACATATATATATACTAGAAAATAACGTGACAAAAACCTCAATCTTCTACTATATAATGCTTATTGTAAACGGCTCAAAAGTGAGCCTTCCAAACTGTATATATATCATCATTTAAATAAATTTAAAAATTAATAAAAAGATAACTAAATAACTTCTTAAATACTCCACTAACTATTAAAAAAACTTAACCAAGTATTTAAGTACCTAATATGATATATTTATAACTAAATAATTTTAACTCTAGTGGTTAAGGTGAGAGAGATTTTCCTTTATTGCTTGAGTTCAATTTTTTTTAATATTCTTTTATGCACGTGAACATTACTAATAGAACAATAATTATTAATACTCTACTCCTATAATTTACTTCAATAGAACACTAACTAATAATACTCTACTCTTAGAATTTATTTGGATTTTGTTGCGAAGAGAAGGGAAAAAAACATGATTGATACTGAACAAATCATCTCCGATGCTCTCAATTTAATCATAATAACATTTTATTTGGAATGGTTTCAAATAAGACCGCATAGCGCAGTGGATTAGCGCGTCTGACTTCGGATCAGAAGGTCGTGGGTTCGACTCCCACTGTGGTCGCTTTACTTTTTCCCTAAAATTTGCAGGAAATATTAATAATATTATTAAATAACTATGTTTCTTATGTTACAAACAAAAAGTCGCTTTGGCCGAGTGGTTAAGGCGTGTGCCTGCTAAGTACATGGGGTTTCCCCGCGAGAGTTCGAATCTCTCAGGCGACGAATTTTTTTTTCTTACTACTTCTGTTTATTTAAAGACATGATTTTATCTCAGGCGACCAATTTATCAATATACTACCCACATTTATCATGTAAAATATGTATTTATCAATGTGCTCATGGAAGTTAACAAACCTAGGACTAGGAGTACGGGTTCAGGATCCGCGGTCGATTGCGACTCGGTCCGAACCATATATTGTCAAAACAAATCGGTTATAAAAATTTTATATTTAAACAGATCGGGTCGAAATGAGACGTGTAAAATAAATGGGACCATACGGAAATGATTGTATTTCCAAAATAAAGGGAATTGTCCTTACCTTTTTATATTAAAAATATGTATATATATATATTTTTTAAATTTCTAGTTCAGTAACTTTTAACTTCAGTCCAATGACCGTTTATGGACTTCAGTTTTATGATCCTTGTTTCTAAAAACATCGAGAATGGAGAAATTTTGCTTGCTAATTGTTCCTTCAACCTATGGCTTGAAAACGCTTTTACAATATCTTCTGATTCACATACTAGTCATGTTATTATTAGAAAGTGACGTTAAAAGACTCCTGCAGTACTGATCGAAGTTTCAAGTTTTAACTTTGTTAGTGAAAAATGAGGTCCAATTTGTGACACGTAAGTATTTATGTTGGGCACATTGGTAGTAGACTTTAAGCTGATTAATTAGATGTCCAGAAAATTTACTGTAGGATACTATAATTATACAAAATTAGCCAAAACGACAACATTTTGGATAATTGCAAAATTAGACCCTTTTCGTCGGACGATTTGACAGAAATTGCCAGACGATCTGGTGGAAATCATGCAATTGAATAGTTGGGTTGGGGCGGGTTTAATTGGTTTAGTTGGACCACTAAACATGACCTTTCTCAAACAATTGAACATTATCCGACAGTTGAACATATGAAGGAGCCCAAAGTGCATGATTTTCGTCAGATTGTCTAGTGAAAAGGGTATGATTTTACAATTTATCCAAAAGTTGGTGTTCTAGTCAATTTCGTATAACTACAAATTTTCTGTTAGATGTAATCGTAATCGTAATCGCAATGTAATCAATTGAGTTTTTTTTTTATTCGATTATATTACGATTAACATGGCTGATCCTGAGCTGGTGGGGGCCCAGGACGAACTTTCAAAATAAGGCCCTCATACATAATGTAAAAAAATAGTTTTAAAAAACTTAAAAAAATAGCTACAACCAAGGATTAAACTTAGGACCTTTAGTAAGGAGTCTAAAGTTGTCACGTCCCAAAATCAGAATACTGGCAATTAGGAACGGACCAGACCAACTACGTATACCAAAGTACTCCAGTACTCCAAAATAACATATAAGCTGTATAGATGGGGGTTACTGCTATAAGCCAACAGTCAATCATAGGTCAAATAATCCTAGATACCTCAATCACAGTCAAGCAAGTAATGTACAAGGATATAATCATCAGACATATAAGACAGTAAAGCGTCACAAACTATAATATATAGATGATCATGAACCTAGTAATACAAAATGAAGAACTAGTAAGACTAAGTAATACATGATCAGCTCTAGCTGCAGTCTAGAAAATATACCATCATGTCTAAGCCCGTAGGCCAAAAGTTAAGTCTAAAACACGGCTCTACGTCCTTAAATTCTTATTCGATTTGTTTCAAATCAATGTTGCTACTAAGATTATTCAAAGTTGCTTCCGCAGTGAATCAAAGTTGCTTCCACGAATACTCAAAGTTGCTTCCGCGATGAAATCAAAGTTGCCTCTACGATGACTCAAAGTGCTTCCGTGATTATTCAGTGTTGTTTCGAAATTATTCTAAGTTGTTCCTTTGACTGAAAGTCCGTGATCCTTCTAGCCCGCTCACTGGGTGTTCCATACAATAAGTCAAATATGTGGGCTGTGATATGTGTGCTTTGTTGAATTTCTAAAAGATACCAAAACGAATAACAATGATATGATACAATAATAAGTTGGTATGTGGGCTGGATGTCTTATATGTGGGATTTATTGAAGTCGATTATTATGCAGCAATCGATTATGGGTGATGGCATAGTATGTTGGAACAGAATGTGCATGGATTTCAGTGAATGGGAATCGGCAGAATCTTGAGTCGGTATTTATGGTCAGCATAACCACCACATGATGGATAGTCCATATTGGACGTTGGTTTGATGCGAAGGAAATATTGTGTCAGGAATTGCTTGAGCTCTGAGTGGTATATTGCATATACCCTCGTCGTAATGAGATGTCCCTTGACCTTGTTTGTGGCATCGTGATTGCTTTACCTGTAAGATATTGGGTAGTATCGAGTTGTAGTTGAAATTACGACTGATACATGATGGCTAGACGTGTCCCTTGATTATTAAGCTCGGATGACCCGATACGAGATTGGAATGGTTAGCATTATACTGGGTAAATGAGAAATTGAGAATATGAAATGAATGCCTTAGTTGGGAAAGGAACGAATTATAGATTCAAGCATTACTTGAATCTGTTGGGTAAAAGGATTGTTGGCTTAGTAACGATGGTCGGGTATTGCTATCGAAAGATTTTGCGAGAACAACTATAGATTGAAAATTGAATGATGTTGGAATTGAGTAAATAAAATTTTATGTTAGACATTAAAAAACTGATGGTGATGTTAGGCGCTTATCATGATGTTGCAAATGATTTAGAAGATGCGTGGAGTTGCATCAGCGACCGACAAGTTAGAGGATGGATTTGAGAAAATAGATGGCTTTGCACAAATGCAGTTGTGCTTGAAAGAATTTGATGAGTCCGGAATTAACTGTAGTGCCCCGTCCCTACATCGTGTCCCATTCTCCGTCCACAGGGTGCATGAGAAAGGAACACTGTCGCTATCGATTCGGTCGGGACCGATAGGTCAGGATCGATCGAATCGGTCGAACGAAAATTATTGAATTAAGATCCTTTTTTCGTTATGGAAATGCTTCTTCGTAATCAAGTCCAATATTCAGCAGGTTGCGTCTCGAGGATAGACTCTGCGGTTGAGTCGGAAGAGACCTCCCGTTGCTCTGTTTTTCACGCCGCACTTGCTTTGGTTTTGGCCTTGGTTTTTTGAATGCATTTTCGTGAATATTTTCGTGAATGTTTTTATGGCTTACGTTCGAACTCACATTTACATATTGAAATTCTTGAATAATACAGTGTTCTAATCAGTTGCTTGTTCGATTTCAGGTAATCGCGTAGGCGACGTCAAACACGACCAACAAGTCTCTCGCCTCGAACAGAAATCAAGGTGAGTGGCTGACCTTCTTCACCTCGACCTTCTATCTCAAAAACAAGAAATGAATCAATTATAAAGTTGTCGCAATGATACCATAAAACGTGCCTTAAATCACTTGTTAACTTAGCACGGTCATGGACAACTTGTATAGAAGGGCAATTGTTTATTCGGACGGTATTCCGGGGCACGGGACCGATCCGGCCTAGGAAGAAATACGATAGCTATGCTGAATTATACCGTGGATATTCGGTGCTCCTTCAATGGAGCTCGCTACCCGCATTGAACATGCACCATCTAAACCAAGCTATGTCCAGAATGGTTTTCATGCCAATGACCTCCGCAATTATGCACTAGTTAAACTTATGTTATGCAATATGATAGGGAAGAACATGGTAAGCTTTATGTTGCATGGCACGCTCTGCCGTAGGTAAATTCTAGCGTAAATTCTCCTTATTTATGTTCCATCAAACTGCTTGCATAAAATTGACTAGGATGCCTAGAAAGATCACTAAAACAAGTTGCATATTTTATCTAAATTCTTGAACCAAAAGAGAGCATGAAAAATAATTAGCCACTCGCTAGTACACGTTGATTATACTGATCCTTGCTTTCCACATGTGCTATAAATCAGGAGGAGCGTGCCGCGTGACTGAAGGCAGCGCTCGTGTATTTTGAAGCTTCGTTCGTGCGTGCGAAGCCTTGACTCAATCTCTTTTGAAGACTCTGCAACTGTCCAAGCTGAGATGTCTCGACTCTCCCCTATCCCAGGTGTCTGCATACTTTGGTTATCTAAGGGGTGAGATGTATGGAACGACTTTCTCATCGACTTTCATTTTGTAATGGAGTAAGTTTGTATCCCGTGCGGCACCTTGTATCGAGTCTGTAACATGATGTTTATTATCAATAAAGCTCAAAGTTTTCTTCTATATAATGTGTTCAATTTACTCGGTGCACTCCCTTGTTGTTGTGTTTCGGATAACCTTATGACTATGCCTTGTGCGATCGTAACTTAGGTTCGCAAGGCATCACGCCCGGAGGACGACTATCGATTCTACGGAATTGAAGCATGACATAATGGTATCAGAGCACAGCTTTACGTCTTTAGGCCTTCTGTTTGAGTCTCGAACCTTTGACCTCGTGTCGATGAGATGAGTTGTTCCATACAGTGAGTCCGTAATATTTTTGAGACTAATATGAGTTGCCTCCTATCCCAGAAGTCCGAGAAGCTATGGGCGGGAACGAAGTAATTTGCATCGAGCGGCTCGAGCAGCTTAGAAGAGGGACCCTCAAACGCCTCCATGGAACCCAGGGAACGCATGATACGCATGCTGGAAGCGCAACAACGTCAGGCTGAGGCCAATCTGTACCTGAACGAACAACATCGACAGCACGTTGAAAACCAGCGAAGACAAACTGAGGCACGACAGACTCAGTTTGAGGCTCGATTCGATGCACAATTCAAGTTGCAGCAAAAGCAGCTTGATACTCTTCAGCAAATCATCCAGAAAATTGTGGCAACGAAACTCTGCAACGACTCATGCCGTAACCGAGCCTGCGATCCGACCGATCGATATCGAGCCGGAGGTATCCGAGCGACTACCTGCAACACCAAGGAGTTCCATCTTTGAGGTGTCAAAGTTCACAAAAAATTGTCGCACGTCCTTCTGCAGTACTGAAGACCCCTCTTTGGCGATTGATTGATTGGAGGATTTGGAAGACCGGTTCGAGCTTCTAGACGTTGATGAGTCCAAGAAAGTTGCGTGTGCTCAGCTTCTACTCCGATTGAAAGTGCATGACTGGTGGACCGTACAAAAGCGAGCAATCCGGCGTGATGACGAGACAACGACAATCTCTTGGGCCACCTTCCGACGGGCGTTCGAAATCGAGTACCTCCCTGCAGCCGTTCGACAAGAAAAGAAGAATGAATTTATGCAGTTGAAGCAGGGAAATATGATGGTACGACAGTACGCAGCAGAGTTCAATAAATTAGCCAAATTTACTGGATCGTTCTTGCCTACAATGGAGAGTCACGCTCGACGGTTTGAAGTTGGTCTGCGGCCCTCTATCTCTGCTCATGTGTCAGTTCCGAAATACAAGACAATGGGCGAGTCCCTGAATCACGCTCTCCGCCTTGAGCGCCAATATCCCCCAGCTGCTGCCGGCACTATGCATACAAACAATTATAAGAGCCCTAGCCATGCAGGAGGAAACAATGTGACTAAGCGTTCGAACAATGGGCACCAAGGCGGATACCAAGGGTGGAACACGGGACCTCGCTGTAACAGATATCGCCGATTCGGACACCTAGCCGTCGATTGCAAAGTTCTTGGAGGAGGATGCTGGAACTGTGGTAAAAGGGGACACTTCAGTTCAAATTGCCCGACCAAAAGACCGAACCCAACGGCGCCTCAGCAGTAGCAACATCGTCCAGGAAACCAGGGACCAGCGTCTTGAGTCCAACAACCCGTACCGCAAAATGGTCAGGATCTTCGCTCCAATGTCCAGGGCCGCGTCTATGCCATGACTCGAGATGAGATGTCTGCCTCTGATACAGTCGTGATAGGTACACTACTCTTCAATAATAAACATGCTCATGTACTGTTCAATTCGGGTGCTATCCATCGTTTTATAGTGGCAGATTTTATTGATGAACACAAATTCTCCATGGCACCATTAGGTCTTAATCTTAGCTTTAGCACCCCGTCGGGCACACAAATCCCTGTAAACACTATCTGTAGAGACGGCTACATATGTACAGGTGGAAGCAAATTGACTCTAGATGCTATAGTTCTGGTCCTTAAGGACTACGACATCATTCTAGGGATGGATTGGCTCGGTGCTTGCTCGGCCACTATATCTGTGCAGGAAAGAAGGTCACCTTTCGCCTACCCAGGGAGTCTAAATTCTGCTATTCGTGTGGCGAAGCGTCGATAACTGGCTTGGTGATCTCGACGATCTCTGCTCGGCGGATGTTGTATTCCGGATGCGAAGGCTACGTTCGAGACACGCGACATGATGGTGCAAACGCAGATCAAACTGACGTTGTGGTAGAAGTTCTAGACGTGTTCCCGGACGAGCTACACGGCACGTCACCCGATCGAGAAATCGAGTTCACTATTGACACCTTCTCCAATACTCGACCAATTTTCAAGGCCCCGTACAGAATGTGTCACGTCCCAGATCCAGAATACTGAAGAACGGGGGACAGACACAGCCAGCTACATATATTAAAGTAAATTTCACCTCGATATACGGTCACGGCTGTCTAGATACATGAGAGTTTAACTAGAAGCCAATAGTCTCTTAAGGTCAAGAACAAGCCTAGTGTCTCAATCTCAAGCAAGCAAGTAAATGTAACAAGATGGTAGATCATCAGACGTACAAGATAAGGCATCCCATACGTTACATATTCAGATGATCATGAAGCTAGTCATACAAAATACGAAGACTAGCAAGAGTTTAAGTCATACATGACCAACCCTAGGATTTGTCAATCATGTTACAGCCCGTAGGTAGACAGTAAATAATGATACAAACGAGCTAACACTTGCTCGGTGGCTAAACGCCTCAAAAGAATAATTTTATAATAGAGTGGGAGAGCAGAATAAAACCCACTCGTTGCCAGGGTTTCTTCTAGTGGTCACCATCTGGCTGGAAGGCAGGGAGATCCTCGGGAGCTGCTCCAAAATCTGGCCATACAAAACCAGCTGGGTCAGACCCCAGAAAGAGCAAGTGCCACAAGAGAGGCTTCACTTAAGAACTAAAACCAGCAATTAGCACAAAAACATAATTATATAATAAAAGACTGGAGATATGGAAAATCATAATGATATACGATAGGATAACCATGGGACTATTCAGATAACCAAGTTATAACCCTTAAACCAAACAAAGACCGGGATTATAACCCTTCATCTGAACGAAACTTAATTTTTTACCATTTATCGATAAAGTAAAACACAAGCAATCAGGTCATGTAACAATCTTGTGCATGATCAGTACAAGACTAGACTGGGTTGGACTCCATCCAATCAAGCACGGCCAAGCAATGAGTACGGCTTGATACTTTAACTAACTAGGGTTATCACAATCCTAGTTACTAGCAAGATGCAATGAGATGTTCCAGCAGTCACAGACCCTGCAGCTATCCAGGTTATCCAGGCGAGGTTGATTATCAAAGTTATCCAGAAGTATTAGATGGCTTAGAGTGCAACACATAACATTATGCCTTGTACTTGTTTCATGAAGTGCCCCACATGACAGTGGGCTGGAAATGTGCCCTACTCGACGGCAGGCTACAAGTCCCTCAGGTGTGACCGGGATAACGGGATCGCCTGTAACTGGAAACATCTCTCTATATGAACTACTTGATCAATCTAGTTATTAACCTTAGTCAGATTCAGTATGAATTCCTGACCGTGGTAACCAGGGACTCATGTCCTAAACATGATGCAAGACGAGACTAGACTAGTAGCTTGTACAAATAAGTTTCAAGCAAGCACCCACGGTGTCAAGACAAGAATGTTCTTAGCACGTCAAGTTAGCCGTCGTAACAGCGTTCAAGAGTTCATGTCAAGATTACTTAGTAGGTCAAGATAACCGTCGCAACGGTGTTCATGAGTTTATGTCAGGATTACTTGTCAGGAGTGTACCACAACGGGTCACCATCATGTCATCTTACTTGTACTTGTTACTTGTGGGGAGTGCACCACGACGGGCTACCATCATGAGTTGTCACAAAATCATGCCGTGTATAGACTATCATTACAATATTAACATATCATGACTATATCGAGTTCATGTCAAAAGGCGTAAGGATATAATAAGGGGTGCCACGCGCCCAATAAAGGGGGTTCTAGGGCAATGGATGCCAGGGTCACACTGCGCCGGGCAAGGGGGTAAGATACGCTAGTGACAAGAAGCCTTCGGGCATAGGAGTACGCCAAGGGGAGTACGCGTAAAGGAGGTACACATAAAGGAGCATGCGTAAATAAAGTACGCATGAATGAGTACACGCGTAGATGAAGTACGCGTAAAAGAGTACGCGTGAAGCTTGTACGCGTAAAATAGAGTACACATAAAAGAGTACGCGTGAAGCTTATACGCGTAAAATGGAGTACGCATAAAAGAGTACGCGTGAAGCTTGTATGCATAAAATGGAGTACGCGTAAAAGAGTACGCGTGAAGCTTGTTTTTACGCCAAGACAGGGAAGGCTTGCCTTACGCGTAAAACAGATTCACACTGACACGAATAAACGTGGGCGTAGAGTTTAATATTACGCGGGCACGTATAAACGTGGGCGTAGAACTTGTCCAGAACTCCAAACTTCTATGAAACTTCAATCTAAGCCAAAATGGGAATTCCATGGATCAAAATAGGGTAGAACGAAGTTCTCTACAACATGGAACAACCAAAACTTGAAAATAATAAGATTTGATAGATCAAAACCCAAAGAATCCAAAAATACAACAACTTAGATCTACAAGAAATAAACCATAGAAATTGAAAATGCTAAGTACTAAAGTATCTTAGAATCTCGTGAGAAAGACAATGGAACAACAAAATGGAGTTCCTCCATGAAGCAAGTTGCACTTGCCTAAGCCTCTCTCTTGGTAGGTGGAGAGAGTTATGAGGAAGAAGAAGTAAATAAGAAAGTAAGAAAGTAATGAAGAGAGAGAAAGGGTTAGTGGGTTTAAATGGAGATGGTGGTAGGTAGGGGGTTGGGTTCAAGATGAACCACCCTAAACCAAAACAAGCCAACCCAAACCAAATCCAAGTCAAAATAAACCAAAATAAACCAAGTCATGTAAGATTAGCTAGACAAGTCTGATTGTGGGTCGCAATTTCGTACATGTATACTGAAAATACGTATAACAAAAAACGGAGGTGACAACTCTACCCACCTTAAAAGAATTCCATCATCAGAATTTAATCAAGAGGCTAGAGATGTCGAGCAAGCCATACTAAACACAGGCAAGTTATAACTAAGCAATCAATCCATTAATCATTCATACAAGTAATGAAGTTGAAGGCATAAGGCATAAGGCATAAGAAGACATTATACCTTACGAGTCAAGCAGGTCGGGATATCGTGATCGGATATCATCCTCACGCTCCCACGTTGACTCACCCAAAGAGTGATGACCCCAAGCAACACGGACTAACTTGATGGTCTTATTCTTGAGTATCTTCTCTCTTCGATCCAATATGGATACGGGTCTCTCCTCATACGAAAGATTGGTATCAACAACCAATTTTGAATGATCAAGGACATGACTCGGATCTGGGATATACCGTCGTAATTGGGATACATGAAAGACATCATGTACCTCTCGTAACGACGGCGGAAGAGCGAGACAATAGGGCACATCACCTACCCGCTCCAAAATGTCGAACGGCCCTATATACCTAGGACTAAACTTTCTCCGTACGCCGAATCGAATGACGCCACGGGTAGGCGAGATCCTAAGGAATACGTGGTCGCCGACAGAAAATTCAAGGAAACGCCGATGAGAATCGGCCCAATGACGCTGGCGATGTACAACTCGAAGATGATCTCTGACTTGTCTGACCACCTCAATAGTCCGCGTTACCATCTTCGGTCCAAGCATCTGCCGCTCGCCTATGTCATCCCATGCTAACGGAGAGCTGCACTTCCTGCCGTATAAGGTTTCAAAGGGTGCCATCTGGATACTGGCCTGAAAACTGTTATTATAGGAGAACTCCACGAGATGCAGGTGATCTTCTCACGAACCATCGAAGTCGAGTGTACATGACCGCAACATATCCTCAAGAGTCTGGATCGTGCGTTCTGACTGACCATCTGTCTGCGGATGATAAGCTGAACTGAACTTGAGACGAGTCTCCAAACTTTTTTAAAGACTCTGCCAAAAGTGCGATGTGAATCTTGAATCTCTATCGGATACAATACTAACTGGTACTCCATGCAACCTGACTATCTGCCTGAGGTACATTTCTGCTAGCTGATCCGTTGACTGGCCAATTCTAAAAAGAAGAAAATGAGCTACCTTGGTGAGTCTGTCAACTATAACCCAGATAGCATCTCTCCCAGCCGGAAATTTAGGTAATCCAGTTATAAAATCCATGGTAATGTGAATCCATGGTAATGTGCTCCCATTTCCATTCTAGGATCGGAAAAGATTGAAGTAGTCCAGCTGGTCTCTGATGTTCGGCCTTAACTTGCTGACAAACTAAACAACGAGAGACAAACCGGGCTATCTTTCTCTTCATGTCATTCCACCAGAAATGCTGTCGAATATCACGATATATCTTCATGCCACCGGAATGAATAGAGTATTGAGAATTGTGAGCTTCTGCCATGATCTTCTATCTGATATCACCACTGGGTACACAAAGACGCCTTCCATGTTGAAGTGTACTGTCTTCATGAATACATAACTCTGGTCTTCGTCCTGCTACACATTCTGCCCTAAGCCGCTGAAGCCTAGAATCTGCTGACTATGCTAACTTAATCCTCGTAACTATGCGGGACTGAACTTGCATGCTGGCCATCAATCCCACATTGGAAGGAAGAACTACTATTCCCATCTTCTGAAGATCTGCTAACAACTCTGGCTGTGCTGTGAGAAAATAAACTCCGGCTCTCCTGCTCAATGCATCTTCTACTATGTTGGCCTTCCCAGGATGATACTGCAGGTTGATGTCATAATCCACAAGTAGCTCTAGTCATCTCCTCTGATGCATGTTAAGATCCTTCTGGGTAAACACATACTTAAGACTCTTGTGGTTGGTGAAAATCTCCACCTGATCTCCATACAGGTAATGCCTCCATAGCTTCAATGTAAAAACTACTGCTGCTAACTCCAGGTCATGGGTTGGATAATTCTTTTTATGATCACGAAGTTGTCATGATACATAAGCTACAACCTTCCCATGCTGCATCAATACACATCCTAGTCCCTTGCCGGATGCGTCACAATAAACTGAAAATCCTCCAGTCCCATCTGGAAGCGTGAGAATGGGTGCCGTCATCAATCCTTGCTTCAACTTCTCAAATAAACTCTGACACTCTACTGTCCAAGCAAACTGGACATCCTTGCGAGTCAACTGCGTTAGTGGTGCTGAAATTCGAACGAAGTCTGATACAAACTGCCTGTAATAGCCGGCTAATCCAAGGAAACTCCGAACTTCTGCTACAGTTCTGGGTACTGGCCATGTCTCTATGGCAACTATCTTCTGGGGGTCCACTTCCACTCCACCTCTGGTAATGATGTGACCCAAGTACGAGATACGATCCAGCCAAAACTCGTACTTACTAAACTTCGCGTATAACTGGTGCTCTCTGAGAATTTGAAGAACTATACGAAGATGCTGCTCATGCTCTGCCTCATTCTTGCTATAGACCAGAATTATAAATACTATTACGAACTGGTCCAAATAAGGCATGAAAATACGATTCATGAGGTCTGTGAATACGGCTGGCGCATTGGTCGCTCCGAATGGCATAACAAGGAACTCCCAATGTCCATATCTGGATCTGAACGCTGTCTTCGGGACGTCTTGCTCTTTAACTCTGATTTGATGGTACCCTGACCGTAAGTCAATCTTCGAAAATACTGCTGCTCCTTTGAGCTGATCAAACTAATCATCTATTCTCGGGAGTGAATATCTGTTCTTGATTGTCACTGAGTTCAAGGTACGATAGTCAACACATAATCTGGACGTACCATCCTTCTTTTTCACAAGAAGCATCGGGGCTCCCCAAGGCGATCCACTAGCACAGATGAATTCCTTGGTCCTGAGTTCTTCAATCATCTTATACAAGATCTCCAATTCTGACGGTGCCATCCGGTAGACTCTCTCTGACACTGGTGCTGTTTTGAGGATCAAGTCTATGGTGAACTCGATCTCTCTTTCTCTGGTGGCATACCTGGAAGCTCCTCGGGGAAAACATCGAAAAACTCTTCTACAACTCTGGGAAATCGAACTGCCGCTGCCACTGTCATCCGAAATACTGGAGGAGAAGGTTCTATTCTGTCACGCCCCAGAACCAGAAAACTGGAGAGCGGGGGCAGACATAGCCAGCTACGTATATTGAAATGGAAACCACCTCGATATACGGTCACGGCTGTCTAGATATATGAGGGTTTACTACAAGCCAACAGTCTCTTAAGGTCATGAACAAGCCTAATGGCTCAATCACAGCAAGTAAGTAAAGTCACAAGATGTATGATCATTAAATATACAATAATAAGGCGTCCCAAATATTACATATTCAGCTGATCATGAAGCTAGTCGTTACAAAATGTTAGGACTAGCAAGGGTTTAGTCATACATGATCAACCCTAGGATTTGTCAATCATGTTTACAGCCCGTAGGCAGACAGTAAGTAAAAGTGCTACGAGCTAACAGGTGCTCGTCGGCTAAACGCCTCAAAAGAATAATTTTTACAATAGAGTGAGCGAAACAAAATAGAAAACCCACTCTTGGCCCGAATTCCGTCTAGTGTTCACCATTGGGCTGGAAGCTTGGTAGATCCTCGGGAGCCGCTCCAAAATCTGGCCACACAAAACCAGCTGGGTCAACCCCAGAAAGAGCAAGTGCCACAAGGGGGCCACAAAATAAGAACAAAAGCCAGCAATCAGCACAGAAAATCTAATATTAAAACTAAATTATGAAAATATGTCAGGATGATATACGACGAGATAACCATGGAACTATTTCGATAGCCAGGTTACAACCCGTAAACCAAACAAAGACCGGGGTTGTAACCCTTCACCTGAACAGAGCTTGGATTCCCACCATTTATCGGCAAGATAAGTAATGTAAGTAATCAAGACAGGAAGCAATCTTGCATGGGATCAAGACATGACTAGACTGGTTATACCTCATTCAATCAATCACGGCCAAGTAAATACTACGGCTTACTACTTTAACTAACTAGGGTTATCACAGTCCTAATTACTAATAAGATGCAGTGAGATTGTTCCACAGCCATAAGCCCTGTAGACCATCCAGGTTACCTAGGTCGAAAATTAGGGGTTGAATTCAGGTGGGTACATCGCCCGGGAGACAAATGTACCCTTAGGTGACTTAGAGGGTGCAACACTCGACGGTGCACTGGAAATGTGCCCTACTCGACGGCAGGCTACAGATCCCAAGAGCGCCCAGGTAACGGGATCGCCTGTAGCTGTGTCATCTCTTCATGACTAATGTGTTATTCTAGTTATTAACCTTAATCCATTTTAGTAGGTACTCCTGACCGTGGTACTCAGGAGTCCCATCCTAGACATGATGCAAGACAAGACAAGTGGATTTAACAAGCAAGCAAGAAAGAACCACCCACGGTGTCAAGACAGGTCAAGCTAAGTTATCAGGTCATGTCAAGTCAGGAGTGCGCCGCCACGGGCCACTATCAAGTTATCAAGATAAATCATGTCAGGGTACTTATCAGGAGTGCGCCACCACGGGTCACTATCGTGTTATGCAAGTTCTTGTCATACCGTGCCATGTACAATAGTCATTCCAACATATTAAGTAAAATCAAGTTCATAAAAAAGGCATAAGGATATAAAATGGACATAAAATATCTAATAAAATATCAATATACAGGACTATAGAAGAGCCAAGCTTAAGGAAAATAAGACCACAACTCTAAGAGCCAATGGGTTAAGCAAGGGGGTCAGGGGAGCAGCGTACGAAAAGTCACGCACGCTGAGAGAGCAGCGTAGGTGAAAGTCACGTACGCTACAGGGAGCAGCTGCATGAAAGTCACGCACGCTCAAGGGAGCAGCTGCGTGAAAGTCACGCACGCTCAAGGGAGCAGCTGCGTGAAAAGTCACGCACGCTACAGGGAGCAGCTGCGTGAAAGTCACGCACGCTGAAGGAAGCAGCATACGTGAAAAGTCACGCACGCTCAAGGGAGGCAGGGTACGTGAAAATCATGCACGCTCAAAGGAGCAGTGTACGTGAAAGTCACGCACGCTGAAGGGAGCAGTGTACGTGAAAGTCACGCACGCTGAAGGGAGCAGGGTACGTAAAAGTCACGCACGCTCAAGGAAGCAGGGTACGTGAAAATCACGTACGCTACAGGGAGCAGCTGCATGAAAGACACGCACGCTCAAGGAAGCAGTGTACGTGAAAGTCACGCACGCTCAAGGGAGCAGCTGCATGAAAGTCACGCACGCTGAAGGGAGCAGGGTACGTGAAAGTCACGCACGCTCAAGGGACACGCTTCCAACAGGAAGTGTACCCAAGTCTGCGTACGCACACTAAAGAGCGCACGCAGCTCAGTGTGCGTGAGCTAAACAGCTCTGCATACTGCTCACTGTCTTCTCCAAACAGCAAGAACAACATGGATGAATCCAAGGCTTCAAAGCATCATAACTTGGCCATCCGAACTCCAAATCTAGATTTCCAAAGTTCCAACTTGGGTAGAATTGAATGCTCTTCCACTTGGAAACGCCAAAACCCGTGAAAATCTAACTTAAAGAGATCAAACCATACAAAATCCGAAAATAGAAATAACTTAGATCTATCACAATGGAGGCTCCAAATCATAAAAACCTAAGTTCTAATGTTGATCACCATGTCCTAATCTAGCAAATGAACCAAGAAAATAGGGCTCTCATGAAGTGGCAAGGTGCACTTGCCTAGGGTTAGGAGAGTTGTGTTGAGGAAGAAGAAGAAGAAGAAGAAGAAAATTAATGGTAGAAGTTATGAGGAGAGAGAGTGGTAGGTGGGGATATAAAGAGGGGGAGTTGTGGTGGGTTGAGGGGGTAGCATAGGTTAAGGTGATCCAACTCACATAAAACCGAACCAATCCAAATAAAACCGAGCCATGCCAAAACCCAAAATACGGGAAATACCGAAATTCTACAAGTTGAGAAAAATAAAATTCATGCCAAAAATCCAGATACGAGTAAAATACGAAATACGGGAAATGAGGGTGACAACTCTACCCACCTTAAAAGAATTCCATCCTCGGAATTTAATCAAGGAGCTAGAGATTGCCACGACAAGCTACACTAAGCACATGCAAGTTATACTAAGCAGTTCAATCGTACAATCATGCAATGCAAGCAAGGAAGGGAAAACGTAAGGCATAAGAAAGACATTATACCTCACGAGTCAAACAGGTAGGGATATCGCGATCGGATGTCGTCCTCACACTCCCACGTTGACTCACCTAGAGAGTGATGACCCCAAGCAACACGGACTAATTTAATAGTCTTGTTCTTGAGTATCTTTTCCCTCCGGTCTAATATAGACACGGGCCTCTCCTCATACGAAAGGTTGGTACCAACAACCAATTCCAAATGGTCTAGGATGTGGCTCGGGTCCGGAATATACCGTCGTAATTGGGAGACATGGAATACATCATGTACCTCACTTAGCGACGGCGGAAGAGCGAGACGATAGGATACATCTCCTACTCGTTCTAGAATATCGAACGGCCCTATATACCTAGGACTAAGCTTTCCCCGCACGCCGAAGTGAATGACGCCGCGGTTAGGCGAGATCCTAAGGAATACATGGTCGTCGACAGCAAATTTTAAGGGACGCCGATGAGCATCGGCCCAATGGCGCTGGCGGTCCTGGGCAACTCGGAGGTGATCTCTGACCTTCCTGACCACTTCAACCGTCTGGAAAATTAATTTGGGTCCGAGCATCTGCCTCTCTCCGACATCATCCCATGCTAGCGGAGATCTACACTTCCTGCCATAGAGAGCCTTGAAGGGTGCCATCTGGATACTGGCCTGATAACTGTTGTTGTACGAGAATTCCACCAGGTGCAGATGATTCTCCCATGAACCACCGAAGTCAAGGGTGCAAGATCTCAACATATCTTCAAGAGTTTGGATTGTGCGCTCTGACTGACCATCCGTCTGCGGGTGATAAGCTGAGCTGAACTGAAGGCGAGTCCCCAAACTCTTCTACAAGCTGTACCAAAAGTGTGATGTGAATCTTGAATCCCTGTCCGAGGTGATGCTGACTGGCACACCGTGAAGCCTGACGATCTGCCTGAGATACATCTCTGCTAACTGTGCTGTCGACTGTCCAACTCTGAATGGAAGAAAGTGTGCCACCTTGGTAAGCCTGTCTACAATCACCCAAATAGTATCTCTGCCGGCCGGAGATCTGGGCAATCCGGTCACGAAATCCATGGTTATATGTTCCTATTTTCATTCTGGGATCGGTAAGGGTTGAAGAAGTCCAGCGGGCCTCTGATGTTCAGCTTTAACCTGTTGGCAAACCAAACACCGAGAGACAAACCGGGCTATCTCCCTCTTCATGCCATTCCACCAGAAATGCTGACGAATATCATGGTACATCTTCGTACCACCCGGATGAATAGAATATTATGAACTGTGGGCTTCTGCCATGACTTCCTGTCTGATATCTCCACTGGGCACACAAAGACGAGTGCCGTACCGGAGTGTACCGTCTTCATGGATACATAACTCTGACCTTCTTCCTGCTTCACATTCTGCTCTGAGTCGCTGGATCTTGAAATCTGTTGACTGCGCCATCCGGATTCTCTCAACTATGCTGGACTGAACCTGTAGACTGGCTATCAATGCCACGCTGGTTGGAAGAACCACCTCAATTCCCATCTTCTGAAGATCTGCCAATAATTCTGGTTGCGCCGTCAGGAGATAAACTCCGGCTCTCCTGCTCAATGCATCTGCTACAACATTGGCCTTCCCGGGATGATACTGCAAATCCACATCATAGTCCACTAGTAGCTCGAGCCATCTTCTCTGCCGCATATTAAGGTCCTTCTGGGTGAAAACATACTTCAGGCTCTTATGATCAGTAAAGATCTCCACTCTATCTCCGGACAAGTAGTGTCTCCACAACTTCAAAGCAAACACTACCGCCGCCAATTCCAAGTCGTGGGTCGGGTAATTCTTCTCATGATCACGTAGTTGACGTGACGCATAAGATATTACCTTCCTATGCTGCATCAAGACACACCCCAATCCTCTGCCTGAAGTGTCGCAATAAACTGTGAATCCTCCGGTCCCATCTGGAAGGGTGAGAATGGGAGCCGTTATCAAACCTCGCTTCAACTTCTCAAATGATTCCTGACACTCTGTTGTCCAAACAAACGGCACATCCTTGCGGGTCAACTGGGTCATCGGCGCTGAAATCCTTGCGAAATCTGAAACGAACCGCCGGTAGTAGCCGGCCAATCCAAGGAAGCTGCGAACCTCTGCCACTGAGCTGGGTACCGGCCATGACTCGATAGCTATAATCTTCTAGGAATCCACTTCCACTCCTCCTCGGGTAATGATGTGACCCAAGTACGAAATGCGATCGAGCCAGAACTCGTATTTACTGAACTTGGCGTACAACTGATGCTCCCTAAGCGTCTGAAGGACGACTCTGAGATGCTGCTCATGCTCTGCTTTACTCTTGCTGTAAACCAGGATATCATCTAGGAACACGATCACAAATTGATCCACGTAAGGCATAAAAATATGATTCATGAGGTCCATGAATACTGTCGGCGCATTGGTCGCTCCAAAGGGCATAACAAGGAACTCCCAATGTCCATACCTCGATCTGAATGCTGTCTTCGGGATGTCCTGCTCTCTGACTCTGATCTGGTGGTATCCTGACCGCAAGTCGATCTTCGAGAACACTGAAGCCCCTCTGAGTTGATCAAACAAGTCATCTATCCTCGGAAGAGGGTATCTGTTCTTGATTGTCACCGAATTCAAGGTACGATAATCAACACATAGCCTAGACGTACCATCCTTCTTTTTCACAAGAAGCATCGGGGCTCCCCAAGGCGATCCACTTGCACGAATGAATCCCTTGGTCCTCAGTTCTTCAATCATCTTGTACAAAACCACCAACTCTGAAGGTGCCATCCTGTAGACTCGCTCTGATACTGGTGCTGTCCCGGGAATCAAGTCTATAGTGAACTCAATCTCCCGTTCCGGCGGCATCCCTGGAAGCTCCTCTGGAAAAACATCTGGAAACTCTTCAACTATCCGGGGTAACTGCACTGCTGCTACTGCCATCTGCAATGCTGGGGAAGATGGCTCCACTGCGTCTCTGGAAAACGAAAACTCTGGCTTGCCAGGGATACTAAAGACAACTCTGCCAATATGGCAGTCTATCCTAGCATACTGGTTCCTCAACCAATCCATGCCTAGGACTACATCATAGTCTGCCATAGGAAACTCTATGAATCTAGCGGGGAACTCTCTACCGCTGACTATGATCCGACACGAGGAAAACACTCGATCTACTCCTACAAGACCATTACCAGTAAGTATATTGAGCCTCACTGATAATGACTCGGGCTCCAATCCTATCCGTGTCGCGAATCGTGCAGACATGAATGAATGCGATGCACCAGAATCAAACAATACCGAAGCTGGAAAGGAGTTGACGAGAATAGTACCTGCCACTACCTCACCTGGTGCAACTTCTTCTTCCATAGCCATCATCATGGCCTGACCTTGTCCTCTGGCTGCTGGTCCTCTCTGCTGGAAACCTCTCTGCCTATTCTGGGTCTGAGCTTGGGCTTGTGCATACTGCTGGGGGTGTTGTTGCTGGAATGCCTGAGACTGAGGCGGCAAGGGCCTCGAAGACTGATACTGCTACTGCTGAACTGGTACTGGGGCCGATCCTCTCACCGAAGAACTAGAAGGGTTGGATGCTGATGAACCACCCCTATTCGGGCAAGCCCCAATCCTATGATCTGCTGCTCCATACGCCAGGCACAATCCCTGTGCCCTGCGACAGTCTGCCACCACATGCCATGGCTTTCCGTAATAAGAACATCCCATTGCGGAAGTCTGCTTATGCTTCTGCGGGTACGTCGGGGTCGAATGCTGAACCGACGTCACTGAGGCCGCCTGCCTCGGAGTTCCAATGGTCAATCCCCTAGCTGCCGGGGCTGGAGCTGATGATTGGTGCATCTGACTGTGGGACCGCTTCCTACTTCCGGTCCTATCCACGATCCTCTGGAAGGTATACTCATGCCTCCTAGCTGCTCTCAAGACTGCATCGAACGTCTGGTGCTCGAACTGCTCAACCGCCAACAAGATCTCCAAATGCAGTCCCTGCTGGAACCGCTGGGCCCTATCAAACTCGATCGCCACCAAGGTGGGGGCAAACCTACTGAGTCTAGAAAACTCTGATGTATAACTGTCGACTGTTCTACCTCCTTGCTTCAAGTTGGTAAATCTGGTCTGCAGGTCGTACCGAGCCACAGCATCGAAATACTTCATCTGGAATCTCTCTCTAAACACTGTCCAAGCAATGGGTACCACTAATCCCATAGCTTGCGCTGCCCACCAACTGCGAGCCAAGTCCAACAACTGCAGGCGTACCACCGCCACCTTTTCATTCTCGGGTGTCCTAGCTGCTTCCAGAATCACCTCGGTATCATGAAGCCATACATCCACGGCAATCGCATCCTCGGTGCCGTCGAAGAAAGGTGGGTTCAATCGCTTGAAGCTGTTCGCCGCCTGGTTTCCTGGATGTCCGTCTCTAGTCAAGGCATCTTGAACTGTCTGGTACAGGGCATCGCTTCGACGATCCTGGGAAGCTATCAAGGTCCTGACGAGTCCTACTAATGTGCCATCATCTGGCTCTGTGGGCTGGACGGGCCGAACTGGTGACTCTCCTCTAGTAGGCACAACTCTGGAGGCTACCCCGGAATGCTGGGCTTGATCTCCGGGTTGCTGCTAGTCCACGGGACGTGCTCCACCTCGTCGATCGGTAGGACCAGGTACAGTGCCGCTGAAGAAGACGACACAGGGAACAATAAGGAAAGGACCAGGACAGATCAATGATATAAGTACAGGATCAGGGCAAGAATCCAGGGATTCAGAGGATACGATCAGAGATCAAGGACGAGTACTGATTGAGACATCTATCTGGTAAACCCCCACATATCTTGATTCACAAGACCTGCATGGGCCACCACTTAAACCATGTCACGCCCCAGAACCAGAATACTGGAGAGCGGGGGCAGACATAGCCAGCTACGTATATTGAAATGGAAACCACCTCGATATACGGTCACGGCTGTCTAGATATATGAGGGTTTACTACAAGCCAACAGTCTCTTAAGGTCATGAACAAGCCTAATGTCTCAATCACAGCAAGTAAGTAAAGTCACAAGATGTATGATCATTAAATATACAATAATAAGGCGTCCCAAATATTACATATTCAGCTGATCATGAAGCTAGTCGTTACAAAATGTTAGGACTAGCAAGAGTTTAGTCATACATGATCAACCCTAGGATTTGTCAATCATGTTTACAGCCCGTAGGCAGACAGTAAGTAAAAGTGCTACGAGCTAACAGGTGCTCGTCGGCTAAACGCCTCAAAAGAATAATTTTTACAATAGAGTGAGCGAAACAAAATAGAAAACCCACTCTTGGCCCGGATTCCGTCTAGTGTTCACCATTAGGCTGGAAGCTTGGTAGATCCTCGGGAGCCGCTCCGAAATCTGGCCACACAAAACCAGCTGGGTCAACCCCAGAAAGAGCAAGTGCCACAAGGGGGCCACGAAATAAGAACAAAAGCCAGCAATCAGCACAGAAAATCTAATATTAAAACTAAATTATGAAAACATGTCAGGATGATATACGACGAGATAACCATGGAACTATTCCGATAGCCAGGTTACAACCCGTAAACCAAACAAGGACCGGGGTTGTAACCCTTCACCTGAACAGAGCTTGGATTCCCACCATTTATCGGCAAGATAAGTAATGTAAGTAATCAAGACAAGAAGCAATCTTGCATGGGATCAAGACATGACTAGACTGGTTATACCTCATTCAATCAATCACGGCCAAGTAAATACTACGGCTTACTACTTTAACTAACTAGGGTTATCACAGGCCTAATTACTAACAAGATGCAGTGAGATTGTTCTACAGCCACAAGCCCTACAGACCATCCAGGTTACCCAGGTCGAAAATTAGGGGTTGAATTCAGGTGGGTACATCGTCCGAAAGAAAAATATACCCTTAGGTGACTTAGAGGGTACAACACTCGACGGTGCACTGGAAATGTGCCCTACTCGACGGCAGGCTACAGATCCCAAGAGCGCCCAGGTAACGGGATCGCCTGTAGCTGTGTCATCTCTTCATGACTACTGTGTTATTCTAGTTATTAACCTTAATCCATTTTAGTAGGTACTCCTGACCGTGGTACTCAGGAGTCCCATCCTAGACATGATGCAAGACAGGACAAGTAGATTTAACAAGCAAGCAAGAAAGAACCACCCACGGTGTCAAGGCAGGTCAAGCTAAGTTATCAGGTCATGTCAAGTCAGGAGTGCACCGCCACGGGCCACTATCAAGTTATCAAGATAAATCATGTCAGGGTACTTGCCAGGAGTGCGCCACCAAGGGTCACTGTCATGTTATGCAAGTTCTTGTCATACCGTGCCATGTACAATAGTCATTCCAACATATTAAGTAAAATCAAGTTCATAAAAAAGGTGTAAGGATATAAAATGGGCATAAAATATCTAATAAAATATCAATATACAGGACTATAGAAGAGCCAAGCTTAAGGAAAATAAGACCACAACTCTAAGAGCCAATGGGTTAAGCAAGGGGGTCAGGGGAGCAGCGTACGAAAAGTCACGCACGCTGAGAGAGCAGCGTAGGTGAAAGTCACGCACGCTACAGGGAGCAGCTGCATGAAAGTCACGCACGCTCAAGGGAGCAGCTGTGTGAAAGTCACACACGCTCAAGGGAGCAGCTGCGTGAAAAGTCACGCACGCTGAAGGGAGCAGGGTACGTGAAAGTCACACACGCTCAAGGGACACGCTTCCAACAGAAAGTGTACCCAAGTCTGCGTACGCACGCTAAAGAGTGCGTGCAGCTCAGTGTGCGTGAGCTAAACAGCTCTGCACACTGCTCACTGTCTTCTCCAAACAGCAAGAACAACATGGATGAACCCAAGGCTTCAAAGCATCATAACTTGGCCATCCGAACTCCAAATCCAGATTTCTAAAGTTCCAACTTGGGTAGAATTGAATGCTCTTCCACTTGGAAACGCCAAAACCCATGAAAATCCAACTTAAAGAGATCAAACCATACAAAATCCAAAAATAGAAATAACTTAGATCTATCACAATGGAGGCTCCAAATCACAAAAACCCAAGTTCTAATGTTGATCACCATGTCCTAATCTAGCAAATGAACCAAGAAAATAGGGCTCTCATGAAGTGGCAAGGTGCACTTGCCTAGGGTTAGGAGAGTTGTGTTGAGGAAGGAGAAGAAGAAGAAGAAGGAAATTAATGGTGGAAGTTATGAGGAGAGAGAGTGGTAGATGGGGATATAAAGAGGGGGAGTTGTGGTGGGTTGAGGGGGTAGCATAGGTTAAGGTGATCCAACTCACATAAAACCGAACCAATCCAAATAAAATCGAGCCATGCCAAAACCCAAAATACGAGAAATACCGAAATTCCACAAGTTGAGAAAAATAAAATTCATGCCAAAAATCCAGATACGAGTAAAATACGAAATACGGGAAATGAGGGTGACATATTCCGCCTCGAAAAAATAAAAACTCTGGCTCATCAGGAATACTAAAAATAATCTTGCCGATATGGCAATCTATTCTAGCATACTGGTTCCTCAACCAATCCATTCCTAGGACCACATCATAGTCGGCCATCGGAAATTCTATCAACCTAGTAGGAAACTCTCTACCGCTAACTACGATCCGGCACGAAGAAAAGACTCTATCTACACCCACAAGACCGTTACCAGTAAGTATATTGAGCCTCACAGATAAAGACTCGGGCTTCAGTCCTATCCGTATTGCGAATCGTGCATACATGAATGAATGCGATGCTCCTGAATCAAATAATACTGATGCAGGAAAAGAGTTGACGAGAATGGTACCTGCGACCACCTCACCTGAAGCTAACTCTTCTTCTACCGTCAGATCCATAGCCTGACCTTGTCCTCTTGGTGCTGGCCCCCTCTGCTGGAAACCTCTCTGCCTGTTCTGGTTCTGAGCCTGGGCCAAGGCATACTGCTGCGGCCTTTGCTGCTGGAAAGCTTGGGCCTGAGGCGGCAATGGCCTCGGAGGCTGGTACTGTTGCTGTACTAGTGTTGGACCCCTAACCGATGGACTGGTTAGGTTCGATGATGACGAACTAGCCCTGTACGGACAAGACCCTATCATGTGGTCCGATGCCCCATAAGCCAAGCATAATTCCTGTGCTCTGTAACACTCTAAAACAACGTGACCGAGCTTCCCATAATGAGAGAAACCCATTGCGGAAGACTGCTTTTGCTTCTGCTGCGAAGGATATGTCAGGGCTAAATGGTGAACCGATGTGACTGAGGCTGTCCGCCTCGGAGTTCTTATATTCAAAGCCCTAGCTGCCGGGGCTGGAGTTGATGAATGGGACATTTGCCCATGGGACCTCTTCCGACCTCCGGTTCGGTCCACTATCCTCTGAGAAGTATACTTATGCCTCTTCGCTGCTCGCAAGATGGCATCAAATGTCTGGTGCTCGAACTGTTCCACAGCTAGAATAATCTCTAGGTGGAGTCCCTGCTGGAACCGCTGGGCTTGGTCCAATTCGGTTGCCACCAAGGTGGGAGCAAACCGACTTAGTCTTGAAAACTCGGTCACATAACCGTCAACCTTTCTTTCCATCTGCTTCAAATTGGTGAAACTCGTCTGTAGGTCGTACCGAGCTACAATATTGAAGTACTTGATCTGAAACTTGTCGCTGAATACCGTCCATGGGACAGGCGTCGCCAATCCATCTGCTTGCATCGTCCACCAGCTGCGGGGCGGGCTGTCTAATAACTGCAGGCGTACAACGGCCACCTTCTCTCATTCGGGAATCCTAGCTGCCTCTAGGATAACTTCTATTTCCTGAAGCCAAGCATCAACAGTGATAGCATCTTTACTGCCATCAAAGAAAGGAGGGTTCAAACGCTTGAAACAGTTGGCCGCATTGTTCCCTTGGTAACCAACTCTTCCCATGGCATCTTGCACTATCTGGTACAGGGCGTCGCTCCGACGATCTTGAGATACAAGCAACCCCTGATGAGTCCCACCAGGGTTCCATCATCAGGCTCTGCAGGCTGGTCGGGCTGAACTGGTGGCTCTTGATCCCCGATAGGCATGACTCTGGAGGCTACCCCTGAATGCTGGGCTTGATCTCCAGGTTACTGTTGGTTCGCTGGAGATGCCCCGCCTTGCTGATCGGTTGGACTAGGAACAATACCACTGAAGAAACGACATGGGAAACAATAAGGACCATGATAGATCAAGGATATAAGCATGTGATCAGGGCAGATTTCGAAAAGATTAGAAGACATAAGTAGAGATCAAAGACGAGTGCTGATTGAGACATCTATTTAGTAAAGCCCTCACATATCTTGATTTACAAGACCTGCATGGGCCACCACTTCAACCGTGTCATGCCCCAGATCCAGAATACTAGAGAGCGGGAGACAGACACAGCCAGCTACGTGTATTAAAGTGAATTCTACCTCGATATATGTCACTCCCCGATCCTGGAATACATATTTTAATACGTAAACCGATAAATTGTATTTACCTTGTATTTATACGATATTTATATGCTATATTTCTTCATGTATTTTCCAAAAATATTCGACAAAATATTATTTTATAATTTATTTTCTGCATTTGGGCCTACAGTTTTGGCTCATTTGGGTAACCTATTCTTGGTTCACCAATGGTTCATCATGAACCCTTTGGTTCATCATGAACCCATGGGTTCAAGATTCTATATAATAACTCATCTCATTCTCTCTCCTCTCATTTATCTCCTCTCATTTATTTTCCTCCACCAACCAAGGCAAGTGCCAACTTGCTCAAGAGATGGATCCATAAATATTGTTAATGTTTTCTTATAAAATTATTTGTCAAAATATGTTCTTCTCCTCATTCTATACTAGTTTAGAACTTAAAATTTTCCATTTTGAAGCTTTGATTTTTGTAGATCTAAGTTTTAACCATTTTCGAATTTTCTTGGTTTTGATCTAGTAAACTTTATTATTTTTAAGTTTTGATGGTTTCATGTTGTAGAGAATTTTATTCTATCCAATTTTGACCTTTGAAAAGTTGGATTTGGACTTATTTTGACCAAGTTATGGACTTTTGAAGCTTTGGGTTCAAACCATGGAGTTCTTGCTGATTTGGAGAAGACAGTGAGCAGTGTGCGCGAGCTTTCTAGGTTACGCCACTGAGCTGCACACGCTCTTTAGTGCAGCGCAGTCTGACGCATACGCTGCCTTTTGGAGGCGTATATCTTGCATACGCTGCCTTGAAGAGGAGTCGTATGGACCTCATACGCTGCCTTTTGGAGGCGTACGTCTTGCATACGCTGCCTTGAGGGGGAGTCGTATGGAGTACATACGCTGCCTTGAAGAGGAGTCGTATGGACCTCATACGCTGACCTGAGCGTAGCCCGACCTGAGCGTAGGCTGACCTGAGCGTAGCCCGACCTGAGCGTAGGCTGACCTGAGCATAGCCCGACCTGAGCGTAGGCTGACCTGAGCGTAGGCTGACCTGAGCGTAGCCCGACCTGAGCGTAGCCCGACCTGAGCATAGGCTGACCTGAGCGTAGCCCGACCTGAGCGTAGGCTGACTTGAGCGTAGGCTGACCTGAGCGTAGCCCGACCTGAGCGTAGGCTGACCTGAGCGTAGGTTGACCTGAGCGTAGGCTGACCCGAGCGTAGCTTGACCTGAGCGTAGCCTAACTTACCTTATATTTTTATATGTATATATTATATTGCATATATATATATGTAAATATTTGTGTGTGCTATATATCCTTACGCCTTTTGTCCTGAGCATGATATGAGCACTAATGTGACCCCGGTGAACAAAGTGTTCCTACCTGATACTTGTACCTGATTGTCCCAGTTCTCGTTCATGCTGGACAAATGTCTCGTAACTCCACGTGGCATATTTGCAATGATGCATTACACCAAGGAGGGTAGAACATGTTGACATACTGATTAACATGGATCCTCTCTTGGGGTACTCGTACTTGAGTACGACTTTAGGAGGATAATCATGCAGGCCACAGCATGTGAGTCCAAGATTTCACCTAGGGTTAAACTAGGCAACTAAATATACTAGATGCATGGGGAGGGCAGAATCCCGAGATCGTGTTACACCAGCCGCCTTGAGATATTGTCTTGACGCGCCGGCTGGTCTCCACGGATACTGTGTCATCTGCAACGAGTGGATGACTCTATCCGATTAATTTCTGCTATATATTATATGTCTTGGCAAGGTGGCCTTACGAGGGACCTGTGCTCAATGATACCTATCTACGCGAACCCCTGGGTTGGCTAGCCTTGCTGGAAAGATACGATCTGAGGATTTTGAAATAACATGATGCGAGGATAACCTCGTCCCACTAGAAACTCGTAGACTTGATTGGCCGCGAAAACGACTTGCGTGTATCTTATTACCTTCCGTGAATAACTGAGGGAAGCGGACTGTCATGGTACGTGATCCAACCCATGTTCTTGTTTGATTGTTGGGTTGGTTATCGTACTATGACAGGCTGTGGACCGAAGTTATGAACGGGAGACTTATTCTGGTTGTGAAGTATTACTTCTGTGAATGACTGAGGAACATGGTCTATCATGGTACATGATCCAACCCATGTTCTTGTTTGATTGTTGGGTTGGTTATTGTGCTGCGATAGGCTATCGACCGAAGTCACGATCAGGAGATTTTATTGTTTATACCCTTTAACTTATGTGAAAGTTATAGAGTACGACACGTCCCGACTCCATGCGGCACCTTTTGTCCTTGTTTGGTTGTAAGGGTGCCACATGGGTTCGAGGATGTTGCGCTACCCTATAATAGTAGCATGAGTATCACTATTATCAATCATTCTATTAACTGGGTTTTTAATCTTAACTCTTGTGCCCCTTTGGCGGTACTTGCTATTCGGGGCTGACCCCGCTGGTTTTGTTTGGCCAGATCTCGTAGCAGAGCCAGAGGACACGATCTTCCTCCCTGACATCCATGGTGCATACTAGGAGCATGGCGGTTCGGGGACTCGAGTGGGTTTCTTCTCTACCACTCCTGCTTATACTTTGTGCGGCGTTTAGCCACCGGCACCTGTTAGCTGGATTACTTGATATTTTGTGTCAGTACATAATTATAATTAAACAGACTGCAGCTATGTATAATTTTATGCTCCTGACTCTCCGAGATAGCTAAATTATAAAGCTAGTCTCTCATGACCATTTTGATGAAGCGTCGGGGACGCCTTACTGCTTTATATTTAATGTTCATTTAATTGCTGATGTGATTTGATTGATTGAGACATAGAACTCTGTGGGACCATAGGAGACTTGATTGTAGCATGTACCCCCTAGTCTCTCGACAGCCACGATCGCTGTATGACGTTACGTACCTCATATGGAGTAGCTGGCCTAGTCCGTCTCCGTATTTCGGTACTGGGGCGTGACAATATACGATCACGGCTGTCTAGATACATGAGGGTTTAACTACAAGCCAATAGTCTCTTAAGGTCAAGAACAAGCCTAGTGTCTCAATCTCAAGCAAGCAAGTAAATGTAACAAGATGGTAGATCATCAGACATACAAGGTAAGGCATCCCATACATTACATATTCAGATGATCATGAAGCTAGTCATACAAAATGCGAAGACTAGCAAGAGTTTAAGTCATACATAATCAACCCTAGGATTTGTCAATCATGTTACAGCTCGCAGGCAGACAGTGAGTAAAGATGCAAACGAGCTAACACTTGTTCGGTGGCTAAACGGCTCAAAAGAATAATTTTATAATAGAGTAGGAGAGCAGAATAAAACCCACTCGTTGCCAGGGTTTTTTTCTAGTAGTCACCATCTGGATGGAAGGCAGGGAGATCCTCGGGAGCTGCTCCAAAATCTGGCCATACAAAACCAGCTGGGTCAGACCCCAGAAAGAGCAAGTGCCACAAGAGAGGCTTCACTTAAGAACTAAAACCAACAATTAGCACAAAAATATAATTATATAATAAAAGACTGGAGATATGGAAAATCATAATGATATACGATAGGATAACCTTGGGACTATTCAGATAACCAAGTTACAACCCTTAAACCAAACAAGGACCTGGGTTGTAACCCTTCATCTGAACGGAACTTAATTTTTCACCATTTATCGATAAAGTAAAGCACAAGCAATCAGGTCATGTAACAATCTTGTACATGATCAGGACAAGACTAGACTGGGCTAGACTCCATCCAATCAAGCACAACCAAGCAATGAGTACGACTTGATACTTTAACTAACTAGGGTTATCACAAACCTAGTTACTAGCAAGATGCAATGAGATGTTCCAGCAGTCACAGGCCTTGCAGCTATCTAGGTTATCCAGGCAAGGTTGATTATCAAAGTTATCCAGAAGTATTAGATGGCTTAGAGTGCAACACATAACAGTGTACCTTGTACTTTTTTCATAAAGTGCCCCACATGACAGTGGACTGAAAATGTGCCCTACTCGACGGCAGGCTACAAGTCCCTCAGGTGTGGCCGGAATAACGAGATCGACTGTAACTGGAAACATCTCTCTATATGAACTACTTGATCAATCTAGTTATTAACCTTAGTCAGATTCAGTATGAATCCCTGACTGTGGTAACCAGGGACTCATGTCCTAAACATGATGCAAGGCGAGACTAGACTAGTAGCTTGTACAAACAAGTTTCAAGCAAGCACCCACGGTGTCAAGACAAGAATGTTCTTAGCACATCAAGTTAGCCGTCGTAACAGTGTTCAAGAGTTCATGTCAAGATTACTTAGCAGGTTAAGATAACCGTCGCAACGGTGTTCATGAGTTCATGTCAGGATTACTTGTCAGGAGTGCACCACAACGGGTCACTATCATGTCATGTTACTTGTACTAGTTACTTGTTGGGAGTGCGCCACGACGGGCCACCATCATGAGTTGTCACAAAATCATGCCGTTTACAGACTATCATTATAATATTAACATATCATGACGATATCGAGTTCATGTCAAAAGGTGTAAGGATATAATAAGGGGTGCCACTCGCCCAATAAAGGGGGTTCTAGGGCAATGGATGCCAGGGTCACACTGCGCCGGGCAAGGGGGTAAGATACGCTAGTGCCAAGAAGCCTTCGGGCAGGAGAGTATGCCAAAGGAGTACGCCAAGGGGAGTACGCATAAAGAAGGTACACATAAAGGAGCATGCGTAAATAAAGTACGCGTGAATGAGTACACGCATGGATGAAGTACGCGTAAAAGAGTACGCGTGAAGCTTGTACACGTAAAATGGAGTACGCTTAAAAGAGTACGTGTGAAGCTTGTACGCGTAAAATGGAGTACGCGTAAAAAAGTACGCGTGAAGCTTGTATGCGTAAAATAGAGTACGCGTAAAAGAGTATGCGTGAAGCTTGTTTTTACGCCAAGGCAGGGAAGGCTTGCCTTACGCGTAAAACAGATTCACGCTGACACGAATAAACGTGGGCATAGAGTTCAATATTATGCGAACACGTATAAACGTGGGCGTATAACTTGTCCAGAACTCCAAACTTCTATGAAACTTCAATCTAAGCCGAAATAGGACTTCTATGGATCAAAATGGAGTAGAACGAAGTTCTCTACAACATGGAACAACCAAAACTTAAAAATAATAAGGTTTGATAGATCAAAATCGAAAATGCAACAACTTACATCTACAAGAAATAAATCATAGAAATCGAAAATGCTAAGTACTAAAGTGTCTTAGAATCTCGTGAGGAAGACAATGGAACAACAAAATGAAGTTCCTCCATGAAGCAAGTTGCACTTGCCTAAGCCTCTCTCTTTGTAGGTGGAGAGAGTTATGAGGAAGAAGAAGGAGTAAATGAGAAAGTGAGAAAGTAATAAATAGAGAGAAAGGGTTGGTGGGTTTAAATGGAGATGGTGGTAGGTAGGGGGTTGGGTTCATGATGAACCACCCTAATCCAAAACAAGCCAACACAAACCGAACCCAAGTCAAAATAAACCAAAATAAACCAAGTCATGCAAGATTAGCTAGACAAGTTTGATTGCGGGTCGGAATTTCGTACACGTATACTGAAAATACGTATAACGAAAAACGGAGGTGACAGAATGGCCCCTGCAAAATTAAAAGAACTTAAAGTGCAACTACAAGAATTGCTCGACAATGGCTTCATTCGTCCTAGCGTCTCGCCATGGGGTGTGCCTGTGCTGTTTGTCAAAAAGAAAGATGGGTCAATACGGCTCTGCATCGACTATCGGGAATTGAATAAAGCTACCGTCCAAGACAAATACCCCCTGCCCCGCATCGAAGATTTGTTTGATCAGCTCTAAGGTGCCACGGTGTTTTCGAAGATTGATCTTTGATCGGGTTATTACTAGCTAAAGGTCAAGCCAGAGGACGTACAGAAGTCTGTCTTCTGTACTCGTTACAGCCACTATGAGTTCTTGGTGATGCTATTCGGCCTGACAAATGCTCCCGCCACCTTCATGGATCTAATGAATCAGATGTTCCGTCCGTTCCTCGATAAATTCGTAGTAGTGTTCCTAGACGATATCCTCTTCTACTTGAAGGATCTAGCACAACACGCAGAACATCTGCGAACTGTACTCTAGACTGTCTGAGATAATCAATTGTTTGTGAAGAGGCGCAAATGTGAGTTCTGGCTGAACACCATATCTTTTTTTGGGCATATCATCTCCGCTGAAGGCATTTCAGTTGACCCGAAGAAAGTTGAGATAGTTGTTGATTGGAATAGCCTGCGTCTATCAGTAAAATTCGAAGCTTCTTCGGTTTGGCGGGATACTATAGACGCTTCATGAAAGACTTCACGAAGATCACATCGCCCTTGACTCGCCTCGCCCAAAAGGGAGTCGTATTCGTGTGGTCAGACGACTGTGAAGCTTCATTCCAGGAGCTAAAATAGCGGCTCATTTCGGCCCCGATACTCCCTCTTCCGGAAAGGACCGAAGGATTTTAAATCTTCAGCGATGCTTCTGGCCAGGGTTTGAGGGTGTATTCTCATGCAGTAGGACAAAGTGATATCTTTTGCTTCTAGACATCTCAGGCCGCATGAGAAGAACTATCCCACTCATAACCTAGAATTAGCGGCAATTGTGTTTGCGTTGAAGCTGTGGCGCCACTATCTTTATGGCATGGCGTGCAGGATTTATACGGACCACAAGAGCCTCAAATATCTCTTCACCCAGAAAGAACTGAATTTGTGGCAGAGGCGATGGCTGGAACTGATTAAAGACTACGACTTGTCGATCAACTATACACCTGGCAAGGGGAATGTTGTGGCAGATACACTGAGTCAGAAGTACATAGCTTTACTATCCATCAACAGTCAACTGTTGCGTGACTTGGAAGGAATGAGCACAGTACTCTGAGTTTGATTTGTGGGCACGCAGCTGGCACAACTTGTAGGAACCCTAGAGGGGGGTGAATAGGGTCAAGCTAACTAATCAAGCACTTAGGACAAGCTAATGGGCAATTTAAAAATATAAGTGCAAGAGAAGAAGCAAAACAAAATCGACACCCGATATATCTTGGTATCCTCCCAAGGGGCACTCCAGTCCCGGAACTCTTTCTAGATTTAATCCACTATTATCGCAAATAGTACAACGTAAGTTTTTATACGAAGGCTCACCAACTTCTTACACGAGAGCTTTGGTCTGAAGGCCTCTGTAAGCCCACTTCCCAAAATTTTAATTTTTTTATTTATGATTAATTTTATGGTCATTGTGAGTCATGCCAAAGCTTGTAGGTGGGCTATGACCATATTAAGGTCATAAGACCTCTAGATAGCTTATATATGTATTATTTAGCAATTTTATATTTTTCTACAATTTTTGGATATTTTGAGGTATTTAATATTTAAGATTTTATTTTTTAAGGACTTTCACGATTTACTGTAAGGTCATACGGGGGTATTTCTGGACCAATTATTTTTATTTGGGCTCTAAATGACTAAAAATATTATCTAGAATATTTTAGAATTTTTCTGGATTTTTTAGAATTTTTGAGAATTTTTATATAATTAAAACATATAAAATTTATATTTGATAGGTTTTTGGAATTTACTACGAGGTCACACGATGATATTTTGTGTCTGCAATTTATTTTGATTTATTTGGACTTAAAATAATTTTTAAATAATTTTCTGAATTAAATACATAATTACCTAGAAATCCACCCAGGGGGTCCCACCTGTCGACGCCAACTGCTACAGTGACCGCCTCTCTCTCTCTCTCCTATATATATATTATTATATTCGCCCACCCTAATTAAATTCCAGCAGCCTTTCGTGGAAGAACTCATCTAGGGTTTCCGACTTTCCGAAGCGATTTTTGCCAACCCCGACGTGCTATTTGCGTGCCGTTTTTTTGTTGGAAGCATATTGAGGTATAGTTTTTGAATATGTAATTTATTTTCATAATTTCTGAACCTAAATTTCTGGAAAATTCGTAGAGTGCTAGTTGTCCGAAATTTGACACGTTTCGGTATTTTTGAGATTTCGGGAGAACCAGAAATCAAAATCACGAATCGTTTGAAGTTCCGAAAAGCTAACACAGAGATCTACGATATATAATTTTTCCAGAAATTATTTTGTTCATCTAGTATTTTAGTTATTCTGTTGAACTCAGAATTGATCGGTTGATCACCGTTTTGGTCACGATTAACCATAACGGCGATATCTTTTGACCAAAGCATGATTTTGCGGCACGGTTGATTTCAGCACACTCATGGAGTTGAAATATACCAAGTTGCACTTTTAAAATCTAGAGTTCACATCGTTTGACTAGATGGTCAACGGTACGCCTCGATTTGCGTGCTATGGTTTCCAAAATTAGAAACATGACTTTTGATGGTCAAACTTGTATTTTTAGAATATTAATAGGTTAAATTAGGTTTTTAAGTGAATTATTCTAAAATTAATTATTATTAGATTAGTAACCCAACTAGCCACTATTCCATGAATTTAGAACTAGAATATTAGAATTGATTTATGATTTTCGTGCACGGTTCATGGTACGATATGTGTTATAGGTTGACAGCTTCTAGATCGGCATTCCCCTCATCCTCTACTTGTGACTACGGTTTGTGCAAGGATTCAGGCAAGTACAGTATTGCATTTATGTTTTAGTTCATTATAACGTTTTCTCTTTCGTTTTCTTGTTTGATATCCCGTTGAGACATTGCTTGATATTTCGTTGAGACACGATTGTGACACCGTAGTTATTGTATCCTTCTTAGTGTATCATTGACCGTTATTGATTATTAGAGAGTCGGAAGGGAAAATACTCAGTAAGTACGTGAACAAACCCAACTATTTTGATTGTGGATAGCTAAGTCATACACCCCACGTATGAGTTAGCCGTACCCTATTATTATGGATAGCCATCGTATGATGTGTCATATTAGCCCAGCCGTTCATGTATTAAAAGGTATTTCACACACACATAGTGGTTCCTATTTTTTCTTTATCTCGTCCATTATCTTGTTAGTTCATATCTTGCTAGTTTACATCTTGCCAGTTTATATCTTGTTAGATCCCATATTGCTAGTTTATATTTTGCTAGTTCATATCTTGATCGTTCATACTTTGCTATTACTAGTTCTTTATATACTCTTTGCCATCATCGTTTCTCATTGTTCTAACTTATTTTGGACTAACAACATTAATTGTAATATGGTTGTACTCTGCTCCTTTCCTGACTGGATCGTTGTTATAGGTAAGGATGACATGTCTACTTTTGTGCTATGGACCATATGAGGGGGAGATAGAGACTCAAAGGCCAAACCATAGAAGACTAGTTAGTTGTGTGGTAGTTTTCTATAAATGTAAAAGCTTACATTCTCCTTCAAATGTAAAACTTCTATATTTTGTAAAGTTGATTTAGTTGTTGTGAATGAGCATTTAGTATTTATGAGCACTTTGTTTGTTGTGGACTAGACAACGTACTACCATCGATACCATGGCATATCCTGAAAAGCGGATACGGGTCGTGACAGCCTCTCCGACTTCAACCGAGAGTTTGGATCCGAAGACTCTCCAACTTCAACCGAGAGTTTGGATACGAAGACTCTCCAACTTCAACCGAGAGTTTGGATCCAAAGACTCTCCAACTTCAACCTTTCACAATAGGTTTTGATCTCCTTATACAACAAGATGAAGATCTCACTTTTCAACTCAATAACTCTAACACAATTTATGGATGGAAAATAAAAGCTTTGTAGAGTTGTTTATGGATTGGCTTTGGTGGTTTAGAAATTTTTAGGCTCAAAGTATCAACCTTGAATGAAGGGGTTCAAGGCTATTTATAACCAAAGCAAAGGAAGGTATAATAATGTAACTTTTAGCAGGCTGACGGATAATCTGTCAGATTTCTGCGAAAGTCCGTCGGATTATCCGCCTGCATAGTACAACGGCTATAAATAGAGCCGTTGGGATCAATCTTCGAAAAAATTCAACCGTTGGAATACAAACGATAACAGGACAGAAAATTCGCCGAAATTCTGCGGTTTTTTGTCAGATAATCCGAACAATCACAGAAGGTATTCTGTGAGTCCATTCGAATCTTCTGCCGAATTTTTGCGGAGATCCGCCAGATCATCCGTCAGGATTCCGAAGATTGTCCTGGGTTATTTTTTTACCCTATCTTTCAATTTTTTCATTCATTTCTTGTGTTTACAAATATTCCTAAGACTCATTACAGACTCCAAATATACTTAGGCAGGTGCAGGCTTCTTCAGAGTTTTGAAATAATGATGGCATGGCTTGGCTTCTTCTTTTGATAGGTGTTGCCTTTTTCTCTTGGCGGCAATAGTCCAAAGATACTCAGTTTATGAAAACTGAATACCTTTCGGAGGCTTCGCCCCCGAACCCCCGACGGGGGGCGCTGCCCCCTTGACTCCCATCCACTGACCGGGTAGCGAAACCCCCGGGTGCGTGGCTCCGAAGATGTCGTCGAGCAGTTCTGAGAAATCTATGTGGAATACCATCGTCTTTGGCCCACCATGATTTTTTCATTCCATATGTCTATATTTGATCTTGCTAATTGCTTTTTCGTAAATACATGTTAGACGAACAAAGCAATATACATGGAGCAAGTATGATAAGATAAAGCACATTAGAACTATGCAAAGTTTAAGTATAAGTGCTATAGAGATAGCATAAATATTAGTGATATCATAATATTAAACTTAACTGAATAACCACAATCGAAAACATAGTTAGATCATTGGGCTAACACAACTGCGGCTAGAACCGAGCCTTTTGGAAAAGATCAAGTCTGCTCAGAAGGATGATCCATACCTGAAAAAGATACGGAATCTGATATCAACAGGGAAGGCGTCTGACTTTGCAGAGGACGAGTCGGGGATGTTGTGAGTGAAGGGCAGGCTATGTGTACCGGATAACCCAAAACTTAGAAATGAGATAATATCGAAAGTACATTATGCAAAATATTCTTTACATCTTGGCAGCACCAAGATGTATAAGGACCTTCGTATTATCTTTTGGTGGCACGGCATGAAGAAAGATATTACACTTTTCATGTAACACCCAATTTTCTAAAATGAGGGTAATTTTGAACTTTTGTGTTTTTAATCATTTAATAATGGTATTTAAAATCATAATATAATTTTTGGTGATTTTTATCATTTAAAAACTATTTTTAAATCATGACCTATAATTTTGGTGTTGCTAGTGTGACCTTAGAGACTGTTTTACCTAGAGCCTAACCATGTGAGTAGAGGTTCAATTTAGTGCATTTAGCCTAGAGGGTATTTTGGTCATTTCTGAATTTATTTGAGCTTATTGTGATTTATTAGAATTATTTGGAATTTATGGAAATTTATGTGATTTTTTTAATATTAATTAATTAGTTGCTATGTGGTATCTTGGTTCTAGACTAGATTGGGCCTAACCTAGAAGTGAGACTTAACCTATAGACTAAGTGGGACTTTTTAGTTTAAGTCATGGTTAGAAAATTGGTAGATAATTGCTTTTGGGCTTATTAGTTAGAATGATGTGTTTTGAGAATAGGTCTTAAATAGGAAGCCTAGAAACCCACCAAGAGAGGGAGGCCCATGGCCCAACTAACTAAAACCCTAACCCTAGAGTTTTAGCCAGCCAACATAGGGAATCTCACTCCTATATAATGTCTCTTCTATTAGTTGTAGCCTCCTTAAGAAAGTTTCCAAGTTTACAAGAAGGAGAGGTATAGAAATCTTCCTCAAGCCCTAGTTTCTTCATTTTAATTCCTTTTCCACTCTAGTCTTTTGCATTAGTTCCTAATCCAGCTCTATTTCATGTCCATGGAGAGAAACCTCAGCTTTGGAGCAATTTGGAGCATTGGGCTAGCAAGGAGGAATCCTCATTTTAGAAGTTTTCTTGAGGAAGAACAACCAATAGGTAACCCAATCTAAACTCATTAGATTTTCGATTTCTTTGCATATTTGCATAGCCCTAGGTGTCCTCTAACTGTAGGAATAGGTTTCGTGTCATTTTGTGTCCTTTACGTGTCCGTATCGGACATGTATCAGTCTAGGTTCCTAGGTGTTCGACGAAATGCCACAGTGGGCATTTCGATCCTGTTTTAGGAATGTGTTTGAATAGGAATATTCATTTTAGTGTGGCTTATTGGTTTCTACAGGACTGAGCTGGTTTCGTGTCGAGTTGGAGTCGCACTGGACTCGTGGACACACCCGTGCGCGCGTGGATAGCGCTGTCCTGCTACCCGCAGGATCGTGTGACTCATCCTGGACACGTGGACGCGTGTCCTTTGACACAGGCCTTGGGGAAATGTCTGACACGACACCCCCAAGACCACGTATCCTTTGAGTTCGTGTCGAGTGAGGGATTCAACCCGCTCTGGACACGGGCACGCAGTCGACTGAACCAGTTCTGTGTGTTTGAGTTTGTGTGTGTTTTGGACAAATTCGTGTCCTGTTTTTGGACACAATATTAGATGTATATCACGTGCACACATCATTTATTATTTATCAACCTATTATCTAGCCTTTTACTGCTATTTAAATATTTAGATAGGAAATTCCTATTCGACTGATACTGTGAGTATCAGTGAGTTGATGTGCACTGTTCTTCACTTTCATTTTATTTTAATGTTAAATATCATGTAAAATAACTATGGGTTAATGTCTGAATATTTAGATAACATGATTAAGGTTTTAAGGATTCATTTTGTGTTGAGATTGATGAATGAGTGTTCGAATGCATTGAGACTGAATATTGACTGATACACCCCTTGTTCAATTGATTTCCTGATTTTTAAATTGCATTCTCAGATTTAAATATTGCTGAATGATGATGAGTTGAACTCACCTACATGTGATTGAATGGTTAATGAGTGTTATAATTACATTGAGTTGGCTTGGGGATTTGTGGCAACATTCATTTTCGAGTAGGTGCTTTGTTTGAGGATTACAAACCTAAGTATCATGTACACAGACACCATTTCCACTATTCCTTGCAAACCAGAGATTGAATGTTAGTTAGAACATGAATTGATTTTCTTCCTTTTGCCTAACTGAAAATCTGAGATCCAGTGCCATGTTGCAAACCTGAGTTTATTCTTTCTTGTACACTGTTTTCACACATCCTGTCACCAGTAATCAAATGCACACACACACACAACTGAGGCATTTAGCATTGTTAAACCTGAGACACTATGATACACTGTTTTCCCTATCATTCCTGTCACCATGTATCACTGTCACTCGAATTTCTGAGACATTCTGAACCTGGGTTTTACTAGGATACTGAGACACTTGACATTTCACCAACCCGAGACACATTTCCTGTACACAGACCACTCACACACTAAAATCAAAATTCCTGAGAAACAAAGGTTGCACACACACTGTTTTGGTAAACCTGGGACACTATTGCCACTGTGAGCCTATAAGCTGAACCTGGTTTAACCCCTACATTCATTCACCACTCACACACACACACTGAAAATGGTTTTTCCTGAGAATGGTTGTTGCATTGCACTCAAATGTTAATTGTTACACATACATGAACCTAATGACACACACACCTACAGCTCAAACCTGAAATTTAAATCCTGTTTTCACATGTTAGCTCATTGTTCTCAGCTCACACACACACAATTTTGGACAGCCTATACACACACTCACATATGTAAGTTTTCCCCTCTCTAACTCTCTATGTATATACATGTATATATATATATAAATAATATATATATATAATCAATGTGAATTGTAATTCAATATAGGTATTGCCTATATAGATAGTGTATAAATGTGTGAAGTTGAATATGTATGGCCTATGGCCTATAACCTAGATGACATAGCCTAGGGTACTCTTGGATGGTCTTGTGTATATGAAATATGCACATGTGTAATATCCTATAGACTAGTGTATGGTGTATACTAGCTAGGGTAGACTGTTTAGGCCTAGGTAGACTTCTTTGAGTCTAGGTTGACCTAGTTAACCTAACTTTGACTTTTTAGTTGACTGAAGTTGATCAGGGTTGACTTTGGTCTAGGATTGACCTAATATCATGAAGACTGCATCATAGTATCTTACTTTATTAGCTGGACATGTTTTGACTTGTACTGTTCTGATTAGGAGCCAGACACCACTCCTTAGACAGTATTTCATACAGACGTTCAGGATATCAGGCGAGTACATTCTCTGACCGTTTCATATTTGCTAGGATTTATATTCTTGCTCTAGATTATTTTACTTGATGCTGACACATTGGTAGCACGGATTGGTACTATATGGATCTTTTCATGAGATGTTATCCCCCTCGAGAGCATCGGATACTGTATATTTTGTGCGTTTCACGAATCATCACGTATCTCTATGCTTTCACTGATTCACGAATCCCTTGTGACACATGTACTCTCATGTTCATAGAGCCATCATGAATCACCTTCACGTATCACTCATTTTATGAGCCATGTAAAGTTTTACGAATCTTAACATAACTTGAACAGATCCTTGTGTATTGATTGAGGATGGGGGAGTAGAAATAGGCATATGAATAATATCCAAGTAGCTGTAGTCATGAATCACTCTTAGCTGTAGTCATGAATCTTCCTATGCCATTCACATGTCTATATTTTACTCTGACTCACTAGTCACTGCTAGTTCTCTATTTATAGTAGATATTTTCTTACAGTTATCTCCTTTACTTCATATATTCTCTTTTCAGCGTTTCATGTATCTTAGTCTGTTGCATGCTTTATTTTTCCTCACTTGATATGAACTGCTTGAGATGTATTATGCTCGTTCCTGTCCTGACTGGACCCGTTGAAAATATTATAGAGGATGAGGATGAGGCCCTATGTACCACCTATTACGGAGCAGGCTTAGACGACACCTGCAACCTGGTTCCTCTGGAGGACCCACCTGCAGTACAGGATGCTACTCCTATAGTCTAGGCTAGATAGCTAGGCTTTATCTTATTTCTTCCAGTATTGTTTATTCGACTTTCAGTTGTTGTTCTGAGATGTTGTATATATTTTGAGACTTATATTGAGCTGGATGTTTCTTGAGTTGTTATCTTAGACACTTAGATTCTCTCTCTCTTATTTGTATGATATTGTGGTTTTGATCTATCTATCTACCTTTACTATTCTGTATCTGCCTTAGATGTGATTGAGACTGTTCTGTTGTGTCACCTCCATTCGTAGTGTATATACTGTTCAGGTACCTTATATTGTTAGATGTTGTGACCTAGGACAGCGTTCTACTGCAGATACTGCAAAGTAGGCTGGGCGTTGTTATGTTTTTGTACCTCACAGTGGGTGCGGGTCGTGACATTTTATGTCATAATGTATGGCATGTTAGCAGGTAAAAGCTGAGCACCAACGACCGGGCGGGGAGATGCAGAACCTTGCCATTCCAGAATAGAAACGAGATCACATCACTATGGACTTTGTTGTTGGTCTGCCAAAGACGCCGCAGGGGAACGATGCCGTCTAGGTCATCCTCGATCGACTAACCAAGTCAGCCTACTTTATTGCCATTAAAGTCACTTGGAGCGTCGATCGTCTTGCTCAGATCTATCGTGATGAAATAGTTCGGCTGTACGGGATTCCAGTATCAATTATCTCAGATCGGGATGGACGATTCGTGTCACGCTTCTGGTGCAGTCTTCAGTCAGCAATGGGAACCAAGTTGAAGTTTAGCTCAGCATATCATCCTCAAACCGATGGCCAAACAGAGCAGGTGAATCATATTCTCGAAGACATGTTACGCCTCTATGTAATAAACTTGAAGTCAAGCTGAGACGTTCATCTACCGTTGGCCGAATTTGTGCAAACAACAACTATCAGTCTAGCATCCAAATGGTGTCGTATGAAGCTTTGTACGACCGGAAGTACAGATCGCCTATTTGTTGGGATAAAGTCGAGGAACGACAGATACTCAACCCGGAACTGGTGGAGCAGACTGTACAAAAAGTTAAGTTGATACGGAAGAGATTGAAGATAGCACAAAGTCGATAGAAGAGCTATGCCGACACACACTGATTATCCCTTGAATTCCTAGAGGGCGATCACGTGTTTCTGAAGGTCACGCCTATGCGTAGAGTCACGAGATTTAGAGCTAAAGGAAAGTTGAGTCCAAGATTTGTCGGTCCTTTTGAGATATTGAAGTGAGTCGCCCCAGTAGCTTACCAGATTGTATTATCGCCAGCATTGTCGGATGTACACAATGTCTTCCGCGTCTCTCAGTTACGAAAGTACGTACACGATTCGAGCCATGTGGTAGACTTTGGTCAGTTGAATCTGCAGGCAAACTTATCGTATGTTGAAGAGCCTGTGCAAATCGTAGAGCGCAAGGATAAACTGCTTCGAAGCTGTGCCATCCCCCTTGTTCGCATGCTCTGGAAGAACCATGCGGTCGAAGAGTCGACCTGGGAAGTGGTGTCGGGGATGAGGGAAAAGTTTTCTTCTTTATTTTTTTCTAGCGGTAGGTTCTTTTTTTAAGTTTCAAGGACAAAACTTTTCTTAGTTGGTTATGGTGTAGTACTCCATCCCTACATCGTGCCCCATTCTTCGTCCACGGGTTACACGAGAAAGGAACACTGTCGCTATCGATTCGGTCGAGACAGATAAGTCGGGATCGATCGAATCAGTCGAACGAAAACGATTGAATTAAGATCATTTTCTCGTTATGGAAAGACTTCTTCGAAATTAAGTCCCATATTCAGCGGGTTGCACCTCAAGGATAGACTCAGCGGCTGAGTCGGGAGACACCTCCCGTTGCTCTATTTTTTACGCCGTACTAGCTTTGGTTTTGGCTTTGGTTTTCTGAATGCGTTTTCGTGAATGTTTTCATGGCTTGTGTTCGAACTCGCATTTACATATCGAACTCCTTGAATAATACAGTGTTCTAATCAGTTGCTTGTGCATTTTCAGGTAATCGCGTAGGCGATGTCTAGCGCGACCAATAAGTCTCTCGCCTCGAACAGAAATCAAGGTGAGTGGCTAACCTCCTTCACCTCGACCCTTTATTTCATAAACAACAAATGAATCAATTATAAAGTTGTCGCAATGATACCATAAAATTTACCTTAAATCACTTGTTAACGTAGCACGGTCATGGACAACTTGTATACAAGGGTGATTGTTTCTTCGGACGGTATTTCGGGGCCACGGGACCGATCCGGCCTAGGAAGAAATACGATAGCTATGCTGGATTGTACCGCGTTGAACGTGCACCGTCTAAACCAAGCTATATCCAGAATGGTTTTCATGCCAATGACCTCTGCAATTATGCAATAGTTAAACTTACATTATGCAATATGACAAGGAAGAACATGGTAAGCTTTATGTTGCACGACACGCTCTGTCGTGGATAAGTTCTAGCGTAAATTCTTCTTATTTTTGTTCCATCAAACTGCTTACATGAAACTGACTAGGATGGATAGAAAGATCACTAAAACAAGTTGTATATTTTATCTAAATTCTTGAACCAAATGAGAGCATGGAAAATAATTAGCCACTCGCCAGTACACGTTGATTGTACTGATCCTCGCTCTCCGCAGGTGCTATAAATCAGGATAAGCGTGCCGCGTGACTGAAGGCAGCGCTCGTGTGTTTTGAAGCTTCGTCCGTGCGTGCGAAGCCTTGAATCAATCTTTTTTGAATACTCCGCAACTGTCCAAGCTGAGATGTCTCGACTCTCCCCTATCCCAGGTGTTTGCATACTTTGGTTGTATAAGGGGTGCGATGTATAGAAAATCTATCTCATCGACGTTCATTTTGTAATAGAGTCAGTTTGTAGTCCGCACGGAACCTTGTATCGAGTCTGTAATATGATGTTTATTATCAATAAAGCTCAAAGTTTTCTTCTATATAATGTGTTCAATTTACTCGGTGACTCTCTAGTTGCTGTGTTTCAGATAACCTTATGACTATGCCTTGTGCGATCACAACTTAGGTTCGCACGACATCACACCCGGAGGACGGCTATCGATTCTACGGAATCGGGGTGTGACATTAACAAGTTATGACCCTTGATTTTTGAGGCATAGTAATTGAATACTTGTCCCGTGATACATGAAAGAGTAGATGTTCCTTATGAGAGTCGAATGGTTGGGATACAAATAAGTATCTAGGTGCAGCGATATGTAATAGGCAATATCGGTGAATAACGTTGTCGCATAAATAACGAATTTGGGTGGAATATAGAATTGTTGGATGATGACTTAGCGAATGAGTTATGTCATATCCACTAAGATGACTGATAAACGGATGCTAGATAATTTATGCCATAGTGATTGGATTGATGTATGAATAGTAAATTTTCTTATGGAATCACAAGGAGATGATGCAAAACGAATATTGATGGTTAACGTAATGCTAGGAGATGACCGTGTTGGTGCTAGTGAAAATTCATAAAGGATGCTTTCGGAAGATGTACGATTATATAATTGTCCTATTTGTTGGTTAAAGAGTACAGACCGTATCGATGATCTAAAAATGTAAAAAAATGAATATGTCACGAAGAGACCGTAGAAAAGATGCTAAATCGTAGACTATTGAGGTAACAACGTTGGATTATGACTCAGAATAGTTGATCGGATTGAATAGACACAACTTGAGTACGATATGAGGATACAAGTTGGATTGATGCAGAGGATGCTGCGTCTATGCAAGTGAAAACTGAATATTGGATATTCGATTGATAAAGTTTTATATGATGGCTTCGGAGTTGACCCTTAAGAATTGTCGGATAGATTTTGTCGGTTATGGGTAAGTCTAGAATGATTTCGTTCTAGAATGATTTAGTTGGGTATAACCCAAGGATGAGTACGGGTAGAAAGATTTGACCCTAGAATGTCAGTTGGTTGCCTAAGTTTCAGATTGGTTGGCTATGTTATTTCAGTTGTTCGAGTTTGAGAATACGTTCATAAGATTGGGGTGATATCCTATGTCCCTTAAGTTAGTCAATCATAGATTGTCCCTGAGCTAAGATAAGAGTTGTCCCTATCATAAGAATTGGTTGCCTCTAAGATAAGAGATAAGTATGTCCCTGATAGCTATCCATCTCTTATGAGTTAGCTGAATGTCTGGTTTAGCTTAGATTAGCTGACCGCAGGGACTTGACTGAATGCTAAGTTGACCGTTGGAAACCCGTAGGATGTCCCTATTGATGTTGCGTGGGTATAGTCAGGATGAGTGAGATAAGTCGAGAAGTGAACTTCGGAATAGAATGGAGATTGGGAAATTCGATGTTATAATGTTGGATGGGGAGACGAATCATGTAGGTTTCAGAACTTGGTTGCCTTTATTCAGAATGTTGGAAATTGTTGGAACTAGTTGGTCGAATCATATTGAGATGCTTAAAATGACGATAGTTGCCTTGAGACAGTCGTAATAAATTCATTGATGGATGATCAGATTGGAATTGGTGGTAAAAGTGTAACACAGAATTGGATAGTGCATATCGTCGAGATCGACGACAGCGAAGGAAATATTAAAATGACCCTCTGAATTAATGTTGTTGAAAATGAGAGTTGCTTATGCGAGATGACAATATATTGGCTTGATCAAAACGAGAAAATGTTTGAGGACGTCGAAAACTTTTGCTAGAGTGGAATGATGGCACGACTTGAAAGTTGAATCGTGATCGATTAATTTACGAGTTGCAAATAAAGTGTATGAATGCGAACGATGAAGTACAAGATTTGATCGATGAGAATCGGGGTATCGAAATGAAATACGGCAATAGGATTTATTAACTTTGGTGGTATGAATGATAATATACTTGGAAGAGAACTTTGGATTCGTTGAATACTTGATATTACTGAGTCGAAATACTTTGGGAATATTTTGAATCGGTTGTGGAAAACTATTCGAATTAGAATTTGGTAACATTCATTGGGTTATAGTTGGTTGGAGAATTGAACAAGTGAATAGTATAGAAGCATGAAATTTCAGGCGCATCTATAGGCCAGAATTCCTATGCGCTTAACACTACATGCGCCAGAGAGCTCAAACGAAGTACTTGGCACATCAAAGGACAACAAAAGTACAGACATTAAAAGAAGATTTTTATTTCATATGAAAGTCTACTACATGTCCAAAGAAAGGCTTTACAAAGGAGAACTTCTACAAAAAGAAAGATCCTAAGACTACAGCCAGGCGCAGCAAACTGCCATGTGCCCCATGCCAGACGCATCATCCGTCAGGCGCATCTTTTCAGCGTCTCAGTCAGGCGTATCTCTTCAGCGTCTCAGTCAGGCACGTCTTTTTAGCGTCTCAGCCAGGCGCATCTTTTCATCATCTCAGTCAGACGCATCATGAAGTCTTAGCATATGCGCTCTACTTCAATTTTGAGCATAACAAGGGTGGACAATCAACCTCACTCTAGCTGGAGGAAGAGCTCTCCAAAGCCCAAGGAAGAGGAGAGCACCGCAATTCCAATCTGCGGCTCTTCCAGCATAACGGAGATGGGACTCGAGTATCCCGATCTTTGGATGCAACAGGCACCTTCGGCCTGCATCGGGAGCCCGCAATCCTAATTTTTGGATGTAACAGTCACCTTCACGAGTGCGTATGAAGATGACTTGACGCATCTTCACCCTCAGGAGCGTCTTGTCAATAGAATGAACTCGAGCAAAGAAGTTCATCTCCATTCGGGAAGACGGAAGAAAACGAGAAACAAACCCTCTCCTTGATGCTATTTATAGGCCGGGCAAATCAAATCCATGCGCCAAGTGGCGGGTTCTTCGAATCCCGTGTAATGAATTTACATTCATGGTGATGAACCTGTCCCCTCGAATTCAGCCAATTCAAAACGGCTATTTAAAGCACTCGAAGAACTCAACAGTCGGACCAATGAAGATACGCCATGCAACAGACGCGCCGGTCAGAACCCGCGCATCATACAAATGTGCCCATTAGTACCAAGCGCCTCGTAAGGATGCGCCCCACGCGTCCTTATGTTCCTAGTGGAACACAGAGCAATGCGCCCACTCAAGAGCATTAAATGCTAAAGTTTAAGACGACAGCAGCCATGCCTCGATGATAGAGCGACAGCAGCTTTTGCAGAAAATGAAGCGCTACTAACGTCAGCGTCATCATTACTCTCCTCTGTCGGTTACAAGCCACGTAGCCGACCAACCACTCGCATGTGCCTCCGCAGCCATGCGTCCGAAGATGTGCATGCGCTTTAAAAGTCATGCGCCTCTGACTTACTTCTGATCACATAAGTCAAGCCGCTGCTTGTGCCTCCCCTGCCATGTGACCAAAACATGCACCTCAAAAGCCATGCGCCCAGATTGGTTCGTGATTCCTAAAGATTACAAGCTAAATCTCCTCGTGCGCCGGATCCCAGGCGTAGCTCATCAGATCCCTCTCCACCAAATTCGAGATCTTTGGGCCACGGACATACGCCACGTGTCCTTTGACTCAGTTTAGTCCACGAAGGGGTGCTAACCACCCAAGATCTCAGCAACCGAAGAATCCTCTCAGTCGCCACGTGTCAGCTCTTTCGTAGTACCACAGGCGCAAAAGGAAGGATTCAATCCCCAAATCAGGGCACATCAACCATGCGCCCCCGCCAGCATCTGCCACGTGGCATTCTCACGACCAGGCGCATCCGATATATGCGCGCATGAGCAGCTCAACCTGCTACTTATAAATAGAGAGATCATTTCCTTCTTCCATACACACAGGGACAAAGACAGAAAACGAGATCATCAGAGTTACAGAGATGCACGTCCACTCATAGAGATCGGAAGAGACACTCAACGTCTTCTTTCCTTCCGCAAGCTCCTGCATCCAGAGCAACCCAGACCTTCAGGGAACCTAAGATCGTCGTCAGATCGTCAACAGAGTCAACGCATTACCACTCGCTCCATCGACACAGGACCCAGATAAAAACAAAAGTCTACTCCTAGGACTACATCTAATTCCTACATTGTAATACTGTTCTGTTTGTGATTGAAATTCCAATTCAAAGATTTTAATGGCAAACAAGCTGGCGGCTCTGCGGGGGACCTCTTTCTTCGATGAGAAAGTTGTGTCGCAATATGATGACGTGAAGGTGGGATCCTCCCACAAGACACTAGTCGTATGCCTCAATCAACAGGTGTATGAGGAGTTCATCTCTGAAGGCTGTATAAGTCCTTCAAAATGACTGCCGAAGCCGAAGAAGACTCGTCAAGCCTGGGTGCGCAAGGTGGAGGCCCCTGGCACCATCACTGAAGGGGATGCGCCGATGCAGCCTACCCTTCTCGCTGACACCCTCAGTAGCCAGGATGTACCCACGGGTGCAGCGCATCTCTCGGGAAAATATGGTGCTGACCATATTTCCCAATCATCTCCTTCTCAGTCAAAGAAGATTCGCCGACGGAGCATGGGCGCGTCTAACGCCCTGCGCATGAACTTTGGTGCGCCGCAAAAGGCCTCTGTCTTTAACAGACTCACTCGCTGTTATGGCGAGGATAATTTGGACTCTGAGTAATATGCGCCCCAGCGGGCTGGTGCATAGAGGTCCAAGGCGGCACGGGGTATGCGCCTCAAACGTGCTATGCCAACGACAAACCGAAAGCATGCGCTACGCGCTGCTGATGGTGAGCTGTACAAAGTTGACTCGGGTGCTTCTGTGCCAGAAACGAGCCGACCCTCAAAGTCCTTGTCTCACTTGGGCGCATCTGCTACGTTCGCAATGGTCTTGAACCCCCGTGCCTACATTGGTTGTGCGTCTGAGGCTGGTTCAAGTCACTATAAACATGGTTCCCCCACTATTGATCTGGACGCGCCTAATGCGCTGGATCAGGGGACACAACATTCACTTGATCACCCCCGACGCTTGGTCTTGCCATGCGCCGGATAGGGGTGTAAAGGTGGCACTCTCCTCTAACGATTTGTGTAATGTGATAATTCACAAACGCCGATCAGGAGAGCCGACCGACAAGCACGATGCGTCCCTCACAGGGCACACCTGTTCTGTGGTCACCATCAACTGTTGTTGCAAGATAGCAGTCCCACCACAAAGGCAGTCTGTGTTCCAACGATTGCAATCGTCAACACCCCTCCGACGTCGCCTCGGAAAGAAGGTGTCGATTGAAGAAGAGCCAGAACTAAAGGTTGCTTCTTGCAACGTAGTCTCTAACTCCTCATCAATCCGAAAAGCGACTAGCAACTCCTTGACCTCGTTCTCATCCAAGAGCCAGCCGAGGAAGACCAATATGACTGTCCCATCCTCAGTAGTGTTTGAAGGCACCCGGGCAAGAAAGAAGATTTCGGAAGAAGTAATAGCTTGGGGTAGTCAAGCCCTTGTTGATCCTCCTCCCGAAGACGAAGATATCCTACCGAACATAGCTGGGGGTAGCCAAGACGAAACTCCAGGAGAAGCGACTCTTCTACAGGAGAGCGAGGCTGAAAGTGAAGCTTCAACCGATCCATCCACTTCCAGTCACGTTATGACAGTATACATGACAGGACGTGGTGATACGGAGTCTGATGCTCCGCCGGCAGACCTCGTTCAATGCATGGATACTTTGGAGGGGGGACTCAAAACCCTTTCTGCCTCCATGCAAATACTGACTCAAGCAGTGTTCGAGATACGGTCAGCTTTGGCCAGAGCACCTTCCACCAATCCGGACCCAGGAGCTAACAGGGAATCAAGTGTGCCCCTTCAACGGCCATCCTTGAATATCGATTGTCGCGAAGCACCTCGGGTATCGGAACCTTCGAATGTACAACTCCAGGCTGTTCCACCTTCTCTGACTCCCAGTTCTACGGAGGACGTGGTTGAGATGATCAGGGACTTGCGTGAACGATTCGAGTCAAAGAATAGACAGGAGGAACGCCAGAAGATGGGGATCCCACAACCTTACCACCTCGAATGGAACAAAGTGGTCTATCCTCCCAAGTATAAACCACAAACGTTGATGCCATACGACGGAAAGGACTCTCCATGCTGTTATCTGACGTACTTCCAGTCCCAAACGGGACATCTCCCAAAGGAAGACGCGCTACTCACCAGCCTGTTTGTCGGGGAATTGAAAGGAGTAGCTTACGACTGGTACTGCAGCCTCCCTGACAACTCCATATCCTCCTTTGATGACTTGACACGCCTCTTCCTCGATCATTTCTACGACGGAGGGAAAGACATGACGATGGAGTCCCTTATAGAGGTACGTCAGAAGGAAAAAGAAACGGTTCGAGCATTCATCGAACGATTTCGACAAGCCTGCTTCAGACTTCCCCGGCGTATGCCAGAACATGCACTCCTCTCCTCCTGTAGCATGAACATACGTCCTGCGGTTAAGCTCTGGCTCAACTCCACTCCTCCTTCCGACTGGAGCTCATTGATTATTGAGTCTGAAGCAGCTGAAAAGAAGGCATACAATGCTCGCCTTCTGGGAGTCAGTTTCCCTGCCTTTGAAGATAAGGGAAAATGGCCTGCTACCAGCAACCCTGGACGAGAGACGAAGAAAAAACATGCATTGACTGTCAATGCCTCTAAAAGTGTACAAGCACCTACTCAAAAGCCTCTGCTTGCACCGAGGCCAAAATAGGTCTATTCTTTCAATGATGAAGACACCTTGCAACTCTTCGAGATGTTGAAGCAGGGTGATAAGACTAAAGTGTCCCGACGAGGTGGAAAGAGTTGACAATCCGAGGTACTGTAACTACCATCGGTTTGTCGGACATTCAACTCAGGACTGCTACGTCCTCAAGAATTACATCTAGTGCATGATCAATGCGAATATCATCTCCGTCGATTACGAGGAGAAGACAGTCTCGGCCAACCTGGTGTCGCTCCAATTTGGCACCTTGCCGCCAACCACAGCACAAGATGATGTCGTCTCCATCCCAAAGGCGACAATAGAGGTGGTCAACCTACCACCTACCCGCGACAACGTGAGTGGACTCATCCCACTCACCATATCTCGGGGAGAGATCTTATGGGTTCACCCAGACCTCGTCTCCGAAGTTACTCAACCGGGGGTACGCTCTGCCTCCAAAACCAAGGGTAAGAAGATCAAGTCTTGCCGCATGGTCTCTTCCTCCGCGGAAGAGGCACTTCCTATACAAACGCGTTCGCAGCAGAACGCCCAACCCGACGAAGCTGTCGTCGAGGTGGTGCCTACCTGCACTGCTTCTGCTGCCCAGGAAGAGGGCCCATCCAGACCTTCAGTAGCCAATAAACAGAAGCATGTAGAAGCCCGTTTTGACAGGCCTTTACGAAGAGAAAATGCTTTGGGGCTAGCCAAGCCCCACAACTTCGACATACTGGCACAACTTGCCGGTACTCTTGCCCGCTTATTTCTGTTCAAGCTTCTTCGTCTTTCCAAAGACACCCGCGAAGCTCTCTGTGAAGCCTTGAAGGATGTCGAGTCCTTCATCAGTCAGGTTAAGCAGCCTGAGGATATCCCAACTACATGTGCGCACTGCCATTGTGCGAAAGAGGTCATCCCCAACATAACCTTCACCCAATAAGACATGCTGCTCAAGCACAACCGGCACAACAGGCCACTGTATTACACAGGGTATGTGGGTTTCATCAAGGTGAAGCGAATTCAGATTGATCCAGGGTCTTCCCTCAGCATCATTCCGAGGACTCTGCTCTCAACATTGGGAATCCCGATGCACAATCTGGCACCTTCCAACACTACAATCAGCGGTTTCAATGCCAGTAAAAGTGAGCCGTTGGGGAAATCCGACTGAAATGTCGTATCGGTAATCTTCGAACCGAAGTGGCTTGCTATGTCGTAGACGCCGACGTCAACTACAACCTCCTGCTAGGTCGACCGTGGCTGCACGAGTACATGGTTGTGCCGTCTACACTCCACCAATGTATGAAGTACGTATCCACTAATGACATCATCCAAACAGAGTTTACGGACATTGACCCTTTCAAGGGGGTCGAAGCCTACTTCACCGATGCTAGCTTATATAAGTCGCAAGATGAAGGGGAAGCTAATGATGCTGATGACGAAGCAGAAATAGCGGTGGAGACAGACGTGGAGGCAGAGATGATTTTCGACGCTCCTTTGAAAATTCGACTCAAAGAAAAACTGCCTCAGATGCTGCCTCCCATGGCAATCAAGTTACCTGGAAAAGCACCGACTTCTCTAGGTAAAACACCCACCGAAGCTCATTTAAATATACGGCTCAAGGGAAGACCTCCTCAAACGTCGGCTCCCCTTGTGACAAAACTACAAGGGAAGGCCCCGGTCACCGAAGGCGCAGTTGAGGCACCCCTAAAGGTGCGTCTTAAAGGTAAGCCTCTGTAATCTTCAGCCTCGCCCAAGCTGCAAGAGAAGGCCCACATAGCCCTCTCAGATCCCAAGGTCAAGCCTGTGATGAGTTCTCCCAAACCAGCCCCAGTGCTCACGGATGAAGAGTTAGGAGAATACATATCTGCTGACATAGATGCACCTTCTCTTGACAATGTAATCCCACGAGACAAAATCTCGTGTTTTATCAATAATAGAGTGTCTTTTAATTATTCTAGTCTTCCATATTGGAATGCCATGTATATACTAGATAACGCTCTATGGTCGTTACAAACACAAATAACGACCGTTAATCATGTAAATTAAGTAGTCCCGTCCCAAGGAGTCTGTTTTATAGTCCCACCGCGGAACCGGGACGAAGAGCCCATCATCTTCGACAAAGTCGAGCGTCATCAAGACCTCCCGCCACTCGAACCAGAACCGGATACCGACAGAATACAAGTCTATCGGTACACGGACAAGGCAAAGTACCTCATCCAAAAGATGGGTTACGATCTGAAAAGCAACATGGGCCTAAACTACGGCAAAGGCCGGCATCTTCCACTCCGACTCCTAACACCCAAAGGAAAGCCGCAGGACTACTATCATCGTACTCGACAGGGGTTGGGCTATGTCACACCGTCGGCAACTCCAGAAAGTTCGGAAGCAGAAGAAGTGGAGCACTCTCATTCATCTGAAGCATCAACTTAGGATTTCGATACCAGTATCAGCTCAGTCTTCAGGTAGGTGCTATCAGTCAATATGGCATCTGCACAATCTGAAAGGATAAAGGCGAAGAACAAACGCCAGAATTCTTCGAGGAAGAACCTTGGGCTCAATGCCTAGGAGCGCAGTGGGAGTCTCGTTTTGAATTATGTGAACCCCCTACCGAAGACGAAGTCGAGCATATCAACCTTGGGGACGAGTCTTCTTCCAAACCTATCTTCATCAGCAAGAGTCTAAAGGAAAGAGACCGGAAGTCTTTAGTCCAATTGGCTAAAGAATACATCGACGTCTTCGCCTGGAGCTATGAAGATATGTCGGGACTTGATCACCAGATCGTGATGCATATACTTAACATCTTACCTGATGCTAAGCCTATAAAGCAGCAACAACGACGTTTTCATCCTGATATTATGAACGCTATCGATCAAGAAGTGGACAAACTCTTGAGCAGCAGGTTCATTCGTGAAGAGCAGCATCCGGATTGGGTGGCCAATATCGTCCCTGTCACCAAGAAGAATGGAAAGATACGAGTCTGCATCGACTTCAGAGATCTCAATATTGCTTGCCTGAAAGACAAAGTTCTGCTTCCAATTACTGACGTGATGATCGACAATACATGCGGATTCGAACACATGTATTTCATGGACGGGTACTCGGGCTACAACCAGATCAAAATGTTCTCCGATGACGTAAAACACACGTCGTTCAGGACTCCGAAAGGGGTTTTCTGCTACACAGTAATGGCCTTTGGTTTGAAGAATGCTGGTGCTACGTACCAACGAGCTATGAGTACCATCTTCCACCAACATCTACGCAAAACAGTCGAATGCTATGTTGATGATATCGCCGTCAAAATCTGTCTTAAAGATGATCACTTACAAGACATAAAGACGGACTTCGATCTCATGCGAGCGCACCAACTCAAGATGAACCCCGCTAAATCCTTCCTTGGGGTTTCTAGCAGAAAGTTCTTGGGCTTCATTATCACGGCGAAAGGCATTCATGTCGACCCCGAGAAGACCAAAGCCATCCTTGACATGGACCCTCCGAAGAACCTCCGAGAACTTCGAGGCCTGCAAGGACGTCTTACATACATCCGAAGGTTTATAGCAAACCTTTCCGAAAAATGTCAACCCTTCACCCAGCTCATGAAGAAGGGAGTCTCCTATGTGTGGACAGAAGAATGCCAGAAACCTTTCGATGATATCAAAGCTTACTTGACGAGCCCGCCAGTCCTAGTGGCACCCGTCACAGGCAAACCATTTCTCCTCTACGTCCGTGCCATGGATCATTCCCTCGGCGCTTTATTAGCTCAGAACAACGATGCAGGCTACGAGCAAGCTATCTACTACCTTAGTAGAACAATGATCGGGGCGGAACACCGATACAATCCCGTCGAAAAGGAATGTTTGGCTTTGGTGTTCGCCATTTAGAAGACTCGCCATTACGTTTTGGGCCAGATAATTCATGTCATCTCCCGAGTCAATACACTCAGGGTTTTCATGACGAAGCCGGGATCATTGAACTCCCGACTAGCTACATGGGCAATCCTGCTGACACCGTATAACATGGTATTCGTCCCACAAAAAGCTGTCAAGGGCCAAGCTCTAGCCGACTTTTTAGCCACGTACCCCATCCCAGAGTCCTCCAGACTCTATGAAGACATCCCGGATGAGGTCCAAGAATCAAGCGTCGCCGAAAAAAACTCCGTCTGGCGGGTGTTTTTTTATGGTGCTTCGAGAACAGGCCCCAAAGGCCAAATCATCACAGGAGTGGGGGTGATCTTAGTCTCCCCCGATCAGCTGTTCATCCAGCGTGCTTACTTCCTTTCAAAGCCATGCTCCAACAATGTTGTCGAGTACAACGCTCTCATCATGGGACTCCAGGTGGCGCGACAACTGGGGGTGGATCATCTGGAAGCTTATGGAGACTCAAAACTCGTCGTTAACTAGATCCGAGGGCAGTACGAAGTTCGTCATGAAGATCTGGTTCCTTACCATGAAGTTGCATTGAATATTATCTCAACCTTCACCAAGTTCTTCGTAGAACACGTCCCTCGGCTACAAAACCTGGAGGTTGACGCTCTGGCTGGCCTCGCAGCTTCATTAGCAACATCCCTCGAGAATCAACACTACGTCACGGTAGTTGGTCGAGACTTGGTCTGTCCTAAAAACAGCCTATGCACACAAATGGCCCATGCCATGACGACAAGTGCCGGTGTTAATGTCCGAGACTGGAGGTTCCCATTCATCGACTTTGCTGTCTATAGAATTCTTTCAGAAGACCCGAAAGAAGCCGTCTCGGTCAGAAGGCGTTCCCTTCGATTTTATTATGATACAGCTACTAAAATGCTGTACCGACGTTCCTACGATGGACTTCTCCTTCGATGTTTATCCAACGAAGAAGCAGCCGAAGCCTTTTGGGAAGCTCATGGTGGGACTTGCGGGGCTCATCAACCTGGCCCTAAGTTGCAGGATTAACTACGACGCATGGGTTACTACTGGCCAACCATGGCAGCCGATGCCGTCGACTATGCTAAAAAGTGCCATGCTTGTCAGCTTCACGCCGACTTTATACATACACCATCGAAACCACTACATCCTACGGTCGCCTCCTGGCCCTTTGAAGCTTGGGGCATGGACATTGTGGGACCTATCATCCCTCCTTCATTGAGGGGACACCACTTCATCCTAGCCATCACCGACTACTTCTCCAAATGGACAGAAGCAGTTTCAATGACGGAAGTGAAAAGCTCTAGGGTGATCAGCTTCATCAAGCATCATGTCATTTACCATTTTGGGGTATCCCGTAGGATTATCCACGATAATGGTCCATAGTTCATCAGCCATGTTTTTAGCAGATTCTGTGACAAGAATCGTATTCAGAACGTGGCATCAACTGCTTATAATCCGGCAACGAACGGATTAGCCGAGGCTTTTAACAAGACTATCGTCAGGCTACTCAAAAAGTTCGTATCATCAAACAAACGTGACTGGGACGAAAAGCTCGGCAAATGCCTTTGGGCCTACCGTACAACGGTACGGACTCCGACGGGTAACACACCATTCTTTTTAGTCTCTAGGAGCGAAGCGGTACTGCCTCTCGAGATCCAGATACCCTCACTCCGTGTAGCGATCACAAACCAATTGACAGAAGAAGACAATCAACGCTGCCATCTGCGAGAATTGGAGCCACTTGACGAAAAATGTCTCCTAGCTCAACAACGCATTGAACTCTATCAAGCCCGTATATCACAGGCTTTCAACAAAAAGGTCAAGCAGAGGACTTTCCAAGTAGGCGACCTGGTCCTGGCAGTCAGAAGGCCGATGGTGTTGACTCACAAAACACCAGGAAAGTTCGAGCCCAAGTGGGAGGGACCTTTTATCATAGAGACGGTATACTCAAACGGTGCTTACCGCCTCGCCCGACCAAACGAAAACTTGTTCATGATGCCCATCAACCACAAGTTTCTAAAGAAGTACTAATCTTGACATCTTTCAGATATGTACTTCCATCTCTACCTAGCAAGGGAATCAGTAGACCTGATCATCAGAGCTCACGTACACCTCCCTTTCACAAAATCTTATGCTTTCGAAACCCAGTTGTTCCGTGGAATTCTATCTCCAGTAGAAGAACAACCACATCCATATTACCTCTGAGTTGCTCATCTACACCCTACAAAACGGAATCTTACACTACGTAGGATTGCGCTACTTATCATGTTTACCACATCCACATTACCTCTGAGTAAATATCCCGTACAGACAACACCCACGTTGTCATACATCGATCGCAGAACTTCCATGTCCATATTACCTCTGAGTAGTTCCGCGTATCCCCCCAGAGTCACTCCTACCACGTTCATAACACCTCTGAGTAGGAAGATTTCGTCATTTGAACCCCATATTTGCCACGTCCACATCACCTCTGAGCAAACATGTCGGTCCTCTCCAACTTATTATCTGTACCTAAAATCCAAGGTACGCAAAAGATAATAGGTCCACACAAATCACTAGTTCATGACAGAAAAGATGAACACACCAGAAAATTCTTTATTTTGCATTCAAAAGTAAAGGATTACATCCCCAGCAAAGTTGCCAAAAAAAGAGAAAAAAGAGAGAGACTACAATCCCTAAGCATCGTTGGGATTGACAGAAAGCTCTTCGATCCGATGCTTCAAGTCTTTAGCCCGAGTCCCCACGATCGCCAAGACTCGACGTTCAGCTTCTTGACGCATTACCTCCACAGCCTCAGGAGCAGTATTGTTCTCGTACTTGGTGTCCAACTCTTGCCGCTGGCAAGTCAGAGAAAGAAGATGGCGGGTAAAAGCTGCTTCTTTCTCCTTGGATGCTACGTGCTCAGCCTGGGCTCGCTCAGCATCTAGTAAAAGTTGGGCTCGCTGGTCTTCAAGGAGGCAAATCTTGGCAGTAACCTCTGTTATACTAGCATCCAATGCGGCCCGCAGCTCCACCTTCACCTGCATGGACTGAGATAGTCTCTCTGCCGCAGCCTCAGCATCGGCCACCTCGCGGTCCCAGATGGCCACCGTGGCCTGATAAGACGACTCAACTTCAACTATCATTTTCTTCTTTTCTGCTTTTATCAGAGCAGAAAAATTATTTCGTCGAATACTCTGAAGTTCGGAAAGGTGCTGGTCAAGCTCAGCCACCGACGCCTCCAGAATCTCAGCCATATGATCATGGCCCCGGTTGGAATGTATCAGACCTATGTAAGGGAGTGCCATGGCTTTCGCCGTCGCGAAACCCCCGTTCGTATTTAATACGGTCGATATGCCTTTTTGCAGCATCTTATATACCGCCTCAACGGCGAACTGCACATATTCATCCGCGTCTGCCAACACATAAGGCATCATAACAGGCGTTGGAAGAGCTATCATGGAGGTTGAGGAACATCCTCCGATGAGTCGCGGAGCCGGAACCTTAATGTCAGTAGGTTCTTCTCCATCGGTAGTATGGATTCCGTCGCTAGCTAAGGAAGCTAGAGAGGGACGCAACATTGTCCCCAAAGTGGAGGAAGCAGGAGGTGTGTCCTCCATCATGGGGCCCTTGCCCTTATTAGAGTCAATGGCGGATGGTCCCCCGACATCCGGGTTGATGGTATTATCCCCGACTGGGGCAGGGCGGTTATCTCTCTGGCAGCTGGATCAACATCTTCCTGCGAGCCATCGTCAGAAGAAGACGAGCTCCATACTTCCTCCTCGTCTGCAAGGACTTTTTCCATAACTTTCTTTGGGGCCCCGACGCTTTCAGGCACCCCCTTAACAGTCGGTTCTACTCCCGGTCGAGGCTCCACGCCCCCTCCTGATGGACCGACCGAGAGACCTCAGCAACCTGAGACGCTAATACATCTTCAGCTTCCCTTCCAACATAATCTGGAGACACCAAAATCTCTATAGAAGCGACATCATCAGCGCTCTCCTCCCTGGAAGATGCTGTAATCGGAGGAATGCGCTCATCGGAAGAGCTCGCCACCTCCTTCGGCCTACTAATACTCGGTTTCGAAACCCGAGATTTCTTCTTCGACACCTTCTAAAAAAAAAGGACATAAGTCACAGAAATCAAAGAATAAACCAGACTATGTGGGACGTCTTTACCTCTGCGGGAGCTGATTCTGTTGGAACTACAGGTGGCACTCCCGGAGCTCCCACCTTCGGAGTCGTCGCCTTCCTCAGCCTCTTCGACGTAGATGAACCAACCTTCGCGTCAGCCCGTCTCTTTCCAGCTGGGGGCTCTTCCTGAGTACCCCCTGTTGATGCTGCAGCAGCAGCCCGATAACCAGCAACCTCTGGTGGACAATATGACCGAGCCACCGCCAACATGTTGTTCGTTGCCTCTAGCTGAGTGCCAACGATGAAACTAGTCTCTGTCACGCCCCAGAACCAGAATACTGGAGAGCGGGAGAATGACTCAGCCAGCTACGTTTTACGGGTAGATGAATACCGTATAATACGATCAATGCTGTCTAACAAGACGAGGGGGTGCATACTACATGAAAGTCTCGCTATGGTCACTTGACATCTATTGTCTCAATCATTCAAACAAGAAACAGAAATAGAGAACATGTAAGATAAAGCGGTAAGGTGTCCCAAACGCTCAGTCAAAATGTTCTTGATATCTAGCTTTACAAAACATAGCCAGATGATGTAGCAAAGTATACACAATTTTTTATCAGCTGCAGCCTGACTTAATTACAATTATGTAAAAGTAATTACATGACAATCCGACTAACATGTCGGTGCCAAACGGTAAAGTATAAAGTAGATAACAAAATGAGCGAGGAAATAAGGAACCCACGTGAGTCCTCCTGCGATTATTCCTCTAGTATTGACCATCTTGGAGGTAGAAGTAAGCTGAATCCTCGAGGACCGGCTCTAAATCTGGCCATGCCAATCCAGAGAAGTTAGACCTCTAATAGCAAGTACCGCAAGGGAGCACGATATGAGAAATAAAAACCAGTAGCAAGAGAATATGATAAATAGATCCCTGCTTGCTACTGGGATTCACATAACATCACGACACTTCGAACCAACCTCCCAACCAAACAAGGACATAAGTTGGCCCGTCATGTCCTGACACTCTGATCATCTCAGTTAGTCAACAGAGTAGGTATAGTACGTAGCCAAATCAATTTAAACGACCATTCAACTCCTACGGCTTGCTACTGTGAGTTCCAAGTTACCTTGGAAATATGCAATAGGGATTCCTCAGTTCTTACTATGTACAATCAAGGCTAGTCTATCCAGTCAATCAATTACGCCAATCATGAATTAGACGAGTCCCAGCGGGACGCCCGTCATCAATATACAATATACAATAAATAATATAAGCAGATACCGCTCCCTGCCCGTGTGGCAGATTTGCAGTATCTGTGGGAACCAGCCGGCCTGTCGGGCACTTAATAGTCCCAAAGAGGGCTGCCATGTAAGAACTCGAAAATCCATTCTCTCCATGCAATCATTATTTTATTTATCTTAATAGCCTCTATGTTAAGCGAAATCACATGTCGTGGATCATGGTCATTCATAATGAGTACTTCATATGGGGTACGATATGCACAACTCTACAATGATACCCGTGCGGTTAGGTTGTAGGTCTTACATAGCGTAATGCAACAATCAAAATTAACCACGAAATAATCATGCCTTGACCATAAAGTACACATGCTGCTTTTTGTAGAAAAATAAATAAATTGAAGCCTGCACGTGCCTGTATGCCAATATTCGGAATCGACCAATCGATTACAATAGTTCATGATTATTATGAACGTGTCTCATTCATTCAATTCAATAAGACGACTAGCCAGTCTCTTAGTTCCAACTAGGAACGCATGATCAATCATTTAATCAAGATATCAATCAATGTTAATTAATATCAAGATAACAATTAATGTTTAATAAATGCGAAGACAATCAATCAATGTCAATCAATGTCAATTCGGGACAAGAATCAGCCAAAAAGGTATTAGGGCCAAAGTTCATGCGGCCAAAAAATTATTGGTTCATGCGGCTAAGGAAAACTAAATCCATGCGGCCAGGGTAACATGCGCCTATGCGGCTAGCAAAAACAAGTCTATGCGGCTGAGAAAATATTGCTCATGTGGCTGGGATTAAAACAGTCCCATACGGCTCAGCGCTGCCAAGGCCATGCGGCTAGGAAAGATTAAGGTCTCATGCGGCCGGGTAGAACTCGACCCATGCGGCTGGGATTAGCAAGGCTTATGTGGCCAGAAAATATGCGACAGAGCCATGCGGCTCGCGAAACTTGGGTTTTATGCGGCCGGGCATGAATGGGTCACATGCGGCTGAACAAGAGTGATTTCAGGCGGCCGGAACGAAATAGTCCCATGCGGCCAAAATTAGCAAAGCCTTATGCGGCTGGAAAGTGTGCAAGTCTATATCCGGCTGGAAAATGGTAGTTCACATGCGGTTAAGGCAAACCGAAGTACATGCGGCTGAGAATGCATATGTGGCCAGAAAATGCCATGCGGCCAGGGGACTTGCCGCATAAAAAACTCAGTGGCCAAGCACCGCCATGCGGCCAAGAAATTCATGCAGCTGGGCCGTGCAAGCCATGCGGCTCAGCAACTGTTCTTCTTCTCCAATTTCTAAGAACAGAACTAGTGAATCGCTTGCTTCCAAGCTCCTTAAATCCTTCATTCCAAGCCAAAATCTGGACTTCCATAGGTCAAAATGGGGTAGAACGAAATTTCCTACAACATGGAACCAACAAAACTTGAAAAACAATAAAGTTACTAGATCAAAACCTAAGAAATCCGAAAATGTATTAAACTTAGATCTACATGAAATGAGCCATGGAAATTAAAAATGCTAAGTACTAAAGTATCTAAGAATCTTGAGAGGAAGGCAATGGAACAGCAAAAATAGAGATCCATCAAGAAGCAAGTTGGCACTTGCCTATGCGGCTGGGTAGGTGGGGGGAAGAGTTTATGAGGAAGAAGAAGAGTAATGGTGAAGTAATGAAGAGAGAGAAAGAGAATGGGGCTTTAAATAAAGGAGTGGTGTTAGGTGGGGAGCTGGGTTCGGTTCATAATGAACCACCAGAATTAAACCAACTAGGCTGGACCAAAAGCAGAGCAGAAAGTAAAATATTGAAAGTAAAATTGCAGAAAAATTAACTAATGTGAAATTTAAATACAGAACAGTACATAATAAATATTAAATAAATGCATTCCAGCAGTACATGTATTTAAAATACGTAATCTGGGAACGGGAAGTGACAGTCTCCCTGTCATATTCAGAGAACACAGTACTCATGGCACAATATAGCTTAACAGCCGAATACAAGATCTGCGGCCGAGGGTTGTGAACTGGCGTAGTAAAACGAACTCCAGTGCATCCGACGTTATAATATTGCCAACTCCGGGCTCCATCCAGTAAACTTCTGACAAACCCCAGACTATTACTGGGGTTCCTTAACATTATCTGGGTGTAACCAAACTGACGTACAAACCGGCTCGACAAATACGGCTCCAGATAACACCTATTCTTGTTACGGTAGAGCAAATAGGAAGGCCGAATACTCTGCAACCAGCAAAACCCCCATATCGGCAGGGTGATCGCATCCTCACCGGAGTCTTCCAATTCTTGGTCAGCCTCGAAATCTATGAAGACGGGACTGACCTTGGTGATCTTCCACCCCTGAAGATAAGACAAAACCCTCCCACAGACAGGGACACCAGTATGCAGCCACTTCCTCTTATAGAAACGACGGATAAAGGCTTCACCTTCAACATGATCATCTTCAGGGCATGGGCTCATCATATTTGGATGATGCAGAATCAACCATCCCATCAGATAATAGAACGGTAGCTCAGCTCGAAAAAAGTTGTCTTTTTTGCCCCTCTCATGGACTACATCGTCAGTAAAATCTCTCAAATCTCGTAGCAGGTTACACACCATCGTGGGAAGGAGAGCCCGAAGGCGACCAAAAACTAGTTTTATCGCGGGCAAAATGAGGTTCCTGCTCACTCTCTCTACAGATCCAGATCCGCCCAAGAACACATAGTCTCGAAGCCATTTCATCAAGTATGCAGTCAACACTGCCTTGGAAGACATCCGGTGCACGTAATGCCAGAAAAAACTATATACGTCGTCACCGCTCTCGTTTGAACGAGGAGTCTTCTCGCCTAGTCGGCTCATGTCGGAGGTCACCTCCGTGTGACTCAGTCCCTGCGGAGTCACAAACTGAATCTTGAAAGGGTCTGTCAGGTCCTGCTTGAAGATATAATCCCTCCAAGCAGTTACATGGGGCTGTAACCCGCCCTTATCCCTCCATTGCATCAGATAATGGTGGCTCGCCACCTCCTTGAAAACAGCTATCATCTCTGAGTCCTTGTCTTCCAGAACTTGGATCTCTTCATTTGTCGGGAAATATTCCTCATACGGCTCCGAGCCCCAGGAAAGCTTGGACACCTCATACATCTCATGGAGGGCCAATCCCAACTCCCCCACCGGAGTAAAAAAAGTGCCAGTCTGGGTGTTGAACATTTCCAGGAGAGCAAGAAACATATGACGATTAAGGTCGACACCTGCTTGGGTGGCACGAAGAGCAGCGGTCAGCCCAATCGCTTTCAGCTCAGTCTTGAACATTGTCAAAACCCAAAGGGTCAGCTCATCCCAGTTCGACACGTGGTGACACCAGCCCTCAATCCGAAAACCTTCTTTAGGGTATATAACCTTCAATGTTAGCATCCGACTTGCAAAGGTCGAAGCACCAAAGGCAAAGGTGTCAGGGGAAATATCACTATAAATGCTCCAAGGGCGTAAAGTTCGGCAATGGTATGAGGTCCCGGCTCACGAGGAGGCCAAGGTATCCCTTTGATTCGAAGTAACATCAATACGAAGGGTACCCCCACTGCCCCTCCTTGAGAAGAAGTAAGTTTCCATGGCATCCTCCTCTTGGAAGCCAAACGATAGAAAGCTGTCAGTAGTAATTGACGCTCAAACTGTCGCATGTACAGGGCCACGCCCTTTGCCGTGAAGAACCAGTCTTCCTTGATCTTCAGTATCTTCGCCTCAGTGGAGATCAAGCGGTCAGCAAACAGAAACGACGGTTTCAAGAAAGTCACATTCTCGGATTCAGCAGATTTCAGTTTGCCGCTCTCCATCATACTTTGGAGAAAATAGACGACTGATCCCAGATTTGCAACATCCTCTCGGGAGACGGATCCAGCATGACAGCATCCTTCGCTGGGTTAATAACTTCTTCGTTGAAGTCAACCCCTATTTGGCAAAGGAAAACATCCAGAAGGAATTCGTTTAGCAAGGGGATAGTCATCGACACTGACACAGCAAAAATAAGTCAGGCTGTAAGGAAAATTTTAGAGGCTTTAAAAAAAAGACAGCATCTGGGGCGCTTCAGCAGCCTGGCGCATCATCAGGGCCTAAACCCATGCGCATCAGCAGCGAAGCTTCGGCGCATAATCAGGGCCTAAACCCACGCGTGTCAGCAGAGAAGCTTCGACGCATAATCAGGGCCCAAGCCCATGCGCGTCAGCAGTGAAGCCTCAGCGCATAATCAGGGCCTAAACCCATGCGCGTCAGCGGAATAGCCTCAGCGCATCATCAGGACAGAAGTCCATGCGCGTCAGTAACAAGTAGTTAGGGCACAGCAACAGGATGCAACTCATCCGTGTGCCCCAAACTCGTCTAAAAATGTTCGGAACCGCAAAGACAGAAGACACCCACCCGTCACCGCTAGCCAAACGTCGACGGGGGTCGCAGTAACGACGGAAGCGTCCTCCTCGTCAAACTCCCTCGGCTCCTTATCCCGGCCTTGTCCTCGGCCAGTACCACCGCGAGGAGTCTTGGGAGCCATCTCGTAAAAAGAAGTTAGGGTTTTTTGAAAGAACAACTCTAAAGAAGAAGAAAGCAAAGAGAGGAAGAACTCTCTCTCTCCATGAGACGCCTATTTATAGGCTTGGGCATACGAGAAAACCGATGAAAGGTGACGTCAGCCACCGCTTGGGGTTCTACGAAATGATAACGGCAGATATCCAAAAGATCATCAATAATCTTTTTTCGTTTATGTCGAAGCTTTATCATTTGCATTTAAAATTGAGAGGAGCATGCGTTTCATCACAGATGTACGGAGCAATCATGTACCCCGAATGGTCATGCGCCCCACTGAAGACACCACCATGCTTCTTATTCAAAGTATTCCAAAACTTGACAAAAAGTTTTGAAAACTTTGAAGGGGGTCTTGTAGAAGCATGGAATTTCAGGCGCATCTATAGGCCAGAATTTCTATGTGCTTAACACTACATGCACCAGAGAGCTCAAACGAAGTACTTGGCACAGCAAAGGACAACAAAAGTATAGACATTAAAAAAAGATTTTTATTTTGTATGAAAGTCTACTACATGTCCAAAGAAAGGCTTTACAAAGGAGAACTTCTACAAAAAGAAAGATCCTAAGACTACAGCCAGGCACAGCAAACTGCCATGCGCCCCATGCCAGGCGCATCATCCGTCAGGCACATCTCTTCAGCATCTCAGTCAGGCACGTATCTTCAGCGTCTCAGTCAGGCGCGTCTCTTCAGTGTCTCAGCCAGGCGTATCTTTTCATCATCTCAGTCAGGCGCATCATGAAGTCTCAGCATATGCACTCTACTTCGATTTTGAGCATAACAAGGATGGGCGATCAACCTCACTCTAGCTGGAGGAAGAGCTCTCCAAAGCCCAAGAAAGAGGAGAGCACCACAATTCTGATCTGCGGCTCTTCCATCATAACGGAGACGGAACTCGAGCATCCCAATCTTTGGATGCAACAGGCACCTTCGGCCTGTATCGGAAGCCCGTAATCCCAATTTTTGGTTATAACAGTCACCTTCACGAGTGCATACGAAGACGACTCGACGTATCTTCACCCTCGGGAGCATCTTGTCAACAGAATGAACTCGAGCGAAGAAGTTCATCTCTATTCGGGAAGACGGGAGAAAACGAGAAACAAACTCTCTCATTGTTGCTATTTATATGCCGGGCAAATCAAACCCACGCGCCAAGTAGCGGGCTCTCCGAATCCCATGTAATGAATTTGCATTCATGGTGATGAACCCGTCCCCTCGAATTCAGCCAAGTCAAAACGGCTATTTAAAGCACTCGAAGAACTCAACAATCGGACCAATGAAGATACGCCAAGAAACAGACGCGTCAGTCAGAACCCGCACTTCATACAGACATGCCCATCAGTACCAAGCGCCTCATAAGGATGCGCCCCACGCGTCCCTATACGCCTAGTAGAACATAGAGTAATGCGCCAACTCAAGAGCATTAAATGCTGAAGTCTGAGACGACAGCATCCATGCCTCGTTGACAGAGCGGCAGTAGCTTTTATAGAAAACGAAGCGCCGCTGACGTCAGCCTCATCATTACTCTCCTCTGTCGGTTATAAGCCACGTGGCCGACCAACCACTCGCATGTTCCTCCGTAGCCATGCGCCTAAAGATGTGCATGCGCTTTAAAAGCCATGTGCCTCTGACTTACTTCTGATCACAGAAGTCAAGCCACTACATGTGCCTCCCCTGCCATGTGACAAAAACATGTACCTCAAAAGCCATGTGCCCAGACTGGTTCGTGATTCCTAAAGATTACGAGCTAAATCTTCTTGTGCAACGGATCCTAGGCGCAGCTCAACAGATCCCTCTCCACTAAATTTGAGATCTTTGGGCCACGGACATATGCCACGTGTCCTTTGACTCAGTTCAGTCCACGAAGGGGTGCTAACTACCCAAGATCTCAGCAACCGAAGAATCCTCTCAGTCGCCATGTGTCAGCTCTTTCGCAGTACCACAGGCGCAACAGAAAGGATTCAATCCCCAAATCAGGGCACATCAACCATGCGCCCCCGCCAGCATCAGCCACGTGGCATTCCCATGACCAGGCGCATCCGACATATGTGCGCTTGAGCAGCTCAACCTGCTGCTTATAAATAGAGGGATCATTTCCTTCTTCCACACACACATGGACAAAGATAGAGAACGAGATTATCAGAGTTACAGAGACGCACGTCCACTCATAGAGATCGGAAGAGACACTCAACGTCTTCTTCCCTTCCGTAAGCTCCGGCATCCAGAGCAACCCAGACCTTCAGAGAATCTAAGATCGTCGTCAGATCGTCAACGGAGTCAACGCATTACCACTCGCTCCATCGACACCGGACCCAGATAAAAACAAAAGTGTACTCCTAGGACTACATCTAAGTCCTACATTGTAACACTGTTCTATTTGTGATTGAAATTCCAATTCAAAGATTTTAATGGCAAACAAATAGCGACTATACGAGATGCTCAGAGGATTGCTAACATTCAGGAATGAAGTTATACCGTAGGTCGTTCGTTTTCTCTATTACTGAACTTGGCTAAAGTGCATATATTTCTGGAATGCCTAAAATATGTGTATGATTCCAACTAAATGGTATGCTGAATTCAAACGAAGCCACGGGAAGAATTATCATGTGTTAAGGATTTACACGATTGTCGGAGGAAAGATCAAAGATGGTAGACTATTTTGAATCAATTGGGATGCTGTAACGAGATGGTACATCATTTGGAATCAATCGAGACATTGTAGAGAAATGCTGAATAAGACAAGTAGATCATTGGAAAAGTTTTATAAATTTTGTTGAAGTTATGTGGATGAGTTTTGTTTTAAGTTTTGAGGACAAAACTTTTTCTGAGTAGTATATATTATAGTGTCCCGACCCGGAAGATGCCTTATGATGGATGGTTGGTTCGATGAAGCCTTGTTGGATTTGGAAATATACGAAGGGGCGCTTGGAAGACTACGCGATTATGGCAGGAATCGTCTTATAAAAGTGAGTAGTGTTTAACCCTTCGAAGATCCTTTAGCTTCACGCTTAATAAAAATGATATGTTTGCTATGTTGATCATTGAGTTGTTGAATAACACCTTACATTAAAGTCGGAAAGATAATGAAAGATAATTAATCACATGACCCGGGATCGGGACATGACACTAAACACGTGCTCGATGGCTAAACGTCTCAAAAGATATACAAAAAAGAGTGTGTAAGAGAAAGAACATCCACTCAAGCACCTGGTGTTCCGGGTGGTCACTATCGAGTGGAAGGTCCGGAAGATCCTCTGGCTCCTCAACTAGATCTGATAAACAAAACTAGTAGGGTCAGACTCCCAATAGAAAGTACCACAAAAAAAGCCAAACTATGAACTAAAACGAGCACACTAATCATAACAGCACTAAGTAAAGCAGTAAACGAGACAAGAATAATAAATTAGTACTACAGTGTATATGAAAGAAAATTAAAAATATGTAAGGAAACAGCCTATGAATTGTAAGATAAACTAGATATGTGAGTATGTAATAAAACTGGGACATAAAAGCATGTGGATCATGTGTAGCATGTAAGTACTAAAAAGAACGACAATTGACAAGACAACTTGGGAACTATTCCAGAACCGACTCACAACCCGTAAATAAAATAAGGACCGAGGTTGCAACCCTTCTCCTGAACAGAACTTAGCCTCTAATCAATTGCCAGGAATAAGTAAGCAAAGACAAGAGCTAGACAAGTATGACAAGACTGTGCATGACTGGACTCCATCCATCAATAACGGCCAAGTAATGTGTACGGCTTGATATATTAGCTAACTAGCTAGGGTTATCACAATCCTAATTACTAGCATATGCAAGTTTGAGAAATCCATTCAGTTACCTGCCCTGCAGGCTACCCGATTGATCCAAGCCAAAAGAAAACAAGTATAACAGACACACTGCAGTAAGATACGTGTGTCCTAAAGAAGTGTCTCACTCGACGGTGTACTGGAAGAGTGCTCATCATGACAGATAGCTCTAAATTCCTTATATATATATATATATATATATATATATATATATATATATATATAAGGAATTTAGAGCTATATATATATATATATATATATATATATATATATATATATATATATATATATATATGAGACCGTAAAACAAGGGATGCAGGTAACCGAGAAATTCTTCCCTCCCAATGATCTAAATAATATAGCTAGTTGTTAATCCTTATCATTTTCATATAGGATTTTGGGTGTGACATTCCGCAGAATCTATCCTAGATATGAGACACACGAGACTGGACAAGACAACAAGAAAGTGTACTATAACAAGCCACAACAGAAAAATATAATAAGCTGGAAGCGGGAGTGCGCTACGACGAGCCACTATAAAGAAATCGGGAGTGTGTGTCATGCCCCAGAACCATAATACTAGAGAGCGGAGGACAGACACAGCCAGCTACGTACATTGAAGTACAATCCACCTCGCAATACGATCACAACTGTCTAGATGTATGAGGGTTTATCTACAAGCCAACAATCTCTTATGGTAAAAACAAGCATAGTACATCAATCTTAAGCAAGCAAATAATTGTTACAAGATGTTAGATCAGACATATAAAGTAAGGCATCCCAAACATTACATTCAGATGATCATGAAGCTAGTTATACAAATTGCGAAGACTAGCAAGAGTTAAGTCATACACGATCAACCAGATTTACCAATCATGTAACAGCTCTTAGGCAGACAAAATTTAAGTTTCAATACGGGCTAACACTTGCTCGGCAGCTAAATGCGTCAAAAACTAATTTACAATAGAGTGAGAGAGAAAAATAAGAAAACTCACTCGTTGCCATGGTTACTTCTAGTGTTCACCATCTGGCTGGAAGGCAGGTGGATCCTCGGGTGCTACTTTAAAATCTGGCTATACAAAACTAGCTGGATCAGAACCAAAAAAAAAGCAAGTGCCACAAGGGAGGCTCCACTTATGAACCAAAACCAGCATACAAAGATTATGAGAAATGATAAAATAACATAATTAAATAACATAAAAGATATGCTTTAAAGAATATACTAGCTTGCATTAAGAAAACAATAGGTGGAATATAATTCCCATGTTAATCATGGGACAATCATTCAGGCACGGCCAATCAAGTCCTACGGCTTGCTATCATTAGCTAACTAGGGTTATCACATGCCTAGCTACTAACAATATGCAGTTGAGATGTTCCCGCAGTCACAAGCTCTGCAGACTATCTAGGTTATTCAAGCGGGGGTCACAAGAGTTTATCAAGATTTAAGAGTACTTTTAATTTATAAGGAGTGCAACACATGAAAGTGTGTTAGAAATACGCCCTACTCAATGGCAGACTACAAGTCCACATGTGTGGCCGGGATAACATGATCGCCTGTAACTGGAAAATCTTTCTATATAAACTACTTGATCAATCTAGTCGTTAACCTAGTCAGATTCATTATGAATCCCTGACCGTGGTAACCAGGAATCCATATCCTAGACATGGTGCATGACGAGATAGTTAGCTTGTACAGTCACAATCAAGGAAAATCAACCACGGAGTCAAGACAAGAGTTACACTAGCAAGACAGGAAGTAACTGTCGCAACAACAATCAAGGTTGTACATGACATGTCAGGTTTACTTGTCATGTCAAGAATACTTGTCAGAAGTGCGCCTCGACAGGCCACTATCAAGATTATTAAGACAGGATCATATTATCATATTCAAGTTCAAGTTCAAGTTCAGGTTCATCAAGTCGGGTCGTCGCAATTTAGGCCAAGTACAGAAAATATGCAAAAAAAGATCAAGAACATCCACATGTGATTGAAACTATCAGTCGTATATGAACTCCAGATAAAGTGAAACTAGAAGACTCTTAAAGCCAAGACGAAGATATACAACTTTTATGTTTTGAGTTTTATAAGATTTTAGCTACAAAACAGCTTAAACAGGCAAAAATAGCCATTTCGAGAGATTCACGCGAGGGCAAAACTGGCCATGGCGTGCGGAATGCGCAGGCATGGCACGCAGGTGCATGGCAAGGAAAATGCGCTACGCACGGCATGTAATGTCCCATCCCGCTCAGCTCAATCGGAGGAATCAAAATGCCAACGACGTTCGTACTTAGCCATGCAACGGCCTGCTCGAAGTCCCCCTCGGTCGAGGTGACTCATCGCGTAGGTTG
>JANAVB010025800.1:18958870-19031370 GCA_029216955.1 Iris pallida
GATTTAGATTTGATTTTGATTTAATTGATTGATTTAAACTAAAATATGGAAATTATCTAATGGGGATTTAAATCATTCCTACGCCTTATCCAACTAGAAGTTTCGATCCCTATATACAGGGGAGCCTGCATATTATTTTCCTCCACAATTATTTCACAAATTTTCACCACAAGCATGAGTACATCGTGTCGGTGTCCAATCTTTCCCGTGTTAGCCGTGACGGCCTCGGGTCCGAGTTTCGACCCCGAATGTCTTTTTAATAAAATATATTATTTTTACATATACAACTTTCATTCCCAAATCTCCTCGCCACCAATCCGAATCCCACATTCACCATCCCGTTGTCGTCACCATCTCACCACCCGCAGCCTTTTCGAGCCCGTTACCCTTGACCACCAGTGTAAACCCCCTAAATTTCTACTTTAATTTTTTTTTATAAATTGAGTATTTTAAATTTTTTACTTGGTAATTGTACGTCGCATAGTCGTATTATATGTCGCGTATGAACTCAATATTTTCATATGCCTTGTCGAGTGCGAATATGTGTGAGGTACAATTTTTATAAAAATATTTTATATTAAAAAATTTTTTTGGTTTTTCAAATAATAAATAAAAAGTATTTTCGCTTACTTAAAATGGTAAAATGCGTCGCATTGAAAAATTTCCAAAACTAATTTTTAGAAAACTATGTTTCATTGCATATGAAGTGCATAAATTTAAATTTCATGAATAAGGCTATTTTCGAAATTTATTTAATATTAATAATTTTTTATTCAAAAAGATATTTAAAAATATGTATTATTTTTGAAATTATCATTATTGATATTTTTGGAAAATATATTTGAAAAATTATTGTGGCCATTTTAAATCTCGATTTGATTTTATGAATTTAATTTAAATAGTTTAAAGATAGAGTTTATTCTTAAATTGAGTTTGGACTATCTAGTTTTAAATTTGGAATTTAATTTGAAATTGGATTTGATTTAATTTAAATTATCTAATTTGGTTTAAACAAACCTAATCATTATCCTAATGGGAATTCCCACATCCTATAAATAGGCAGGTACTCGTCCATAATTTGCTACCATCCAAATTGTGCATCGTGTCTGTGCCACCCTACATCCACTATATTTCCAGTACATATACAATTATCTCCACCGTGTCCGACAACCCCGGACACCGACCCATTCCGTGTCACGTAGGACACGTAACCAATACAACATCACTCCGACACATACAATCAGACCCTAAACCTAACCCTAGCCCCCGTCCAGCCTGATCCGTCGTCTGCCGAGGTTCCCGACCGGGAAGTCCCCCTACCACCATCGTCTCCTCCTTGCCCCGGCCATCCACCGCAGCAAAAGACCACCTCGAGACCCAAACCCGTCACCCAAACTCAGAACTGGTCCGCCCTGACCGCGGCCGCACCCAATCACTGTGCCAGCCACCGCCGCATCATCAACCCAGCATAGAGAGAAAAAGAAAAAAAATATACCACCCCTTACCTGTCACCGCCGGCGAGCCCTAGCCGACGCCGTCCACCGCGGCCTCCGGGCAGCGCATCCCCGGCGCCCCTATCGCCCACCTGAGGGAAGCCTCGCGCGCCGCACCCTTGGATGCCGGGGATCAACCCCGTCCGCCGCCGCTCAAAGCCCTCATTCTCCGCCGTCCGGCGTCTCCCGCCCACGCGGACTGGCCGACCAGCCGCGACCGACTCGCCACTGTCTCGCCGCCGTGTTCGCGCAGATCCGGCAATCTTGGCCGGGAAAACCCTATCACCGCCGCCTTCACATCCGTCGCCGGCCGTGCCTCCACGAGACTGAGCCTCCGTCCGCCGTCTTCCTCTCTGAACCCAGCTGCGTCGAGCCGACCCCCTACTTCTTTCCTTCCCAAAGTGCTCCTTCGCGCCTCCACGCCTTCAGCCGCGGGCGCCACTGCACCGCCGCAGATCGGAGCCTCCGCGGCAGTCACACCACCACTGTGCGACAGTGCCCCGCCGAGAACCCCCATCGCCGACACCGCCAGGCCCCGCGAGGTCCAGCGCCCCGCACCACCGCTGGAGACCCCGCAGCCGCGCTCGCCGCGTGGACCTCCGCCGGCGTCCTCAGGTGAGCACACCCCTTCGCCTCTTCCGCTCCGCTTTCCCCTCTCTCTTTCTTACTGTGAAGTGTGGGAAGAAATAGTATAGATATTTTGAGATTTATATCATTAAATTCATCATTATTTTTATTATTATTATTATTATTATTCATCTTTTTCTTATTATTAGAATTATTATTACGGTATTATTATTATTATTATTATTATTATTATTATTATTATGACTATTATTATTATTATATTTTGTTAGTTTAGTAACAGTATATGAATACTTGCATTATTATTAGGATTATTGTTATGATTACGACTATTTTGGTAAAATATCTAAGTATAAATAAAAGGGTATTGTAATATTTTTCTATAATTAATATTAGTAGTAATATTTTGGGTAATATATAAATAGGTATAGTAAGATATTTGTGGAAAATATTATTTAGACAGTCCTTTAAACTTTTAGCTTGCCCAGCTTATTTGAATCTAAAACTATATTTTCTAACAACTAATATATATTCTTTTATCTCAAAAATCCTATTTTACAAAGTTAGTCTACAAACGATCTATGATTTTTTAAGTATTTTCCTAGAAATTATTTGGACTAATAAAAATATAAAGTCAATTATTATAATAATTTCTAAAATTAGTAAAAGTACTTAACTCTAGAAATTCTCTTCGAATTATTTCCATTGCTCATGACTAATCGTGTGTCCTATTTTCTCGTGACTTCGAACCCCTTACATACTGGCCTTGACAATTGGACAGAACAAGACTTATTGGATCATCGCACCACATCAGGCGATACCCCAGGCAAGACACCTTGCCTTTACTGTTTAATTTCTTGCTCAATATCACGTATGCTTTTTCTTTACGTTGTTCTTTCAAAATTATATATAGATGCAAATTATTATATTTTATGCAATTGGCTTAGAGTTAAGGGACCACCGTATGTGCATCTCATAAACTGTCACGATGTGCCACGGATTGTGTGTGAGTGGTGAGTCGCATATAGCTTCGGACTTGCGTACCGACCGTACATCGGTGCGTATAGGACGTGTGTTAGGATATAACTGTCAATAGATTGTGTAGAAGACTTGGTGGTTATTAAGGATTAAACCGTGTCGTGGAGACGACGCATGTATAGTATCATTAGGGGGGGAGGGGACAGTTATTAGCGTAGGTGCTACATTTTATTTTTACACACATTTTGGGCCGAGGGTCGCTCTTATGAGCACTACCTTCTGTCCAAGGCCGATTGTGACTCGGATGAGCGCTGCTTACTGCCACTCTTTATTTACTCTGCCGAGCCTACAACCCCTGCGTAGAACGTTGTCCTCAAAGTGCATATCACCTTGAATGAGTAGGAACCTTTACTCATGCATAATTTTCTGTTGAGCTTATTTATTCAGTTTATCGGCATGATATTATATGTCTTGTTACGTCCCTCTGAGGACCTGGTGAACTCTCCAGGTGTGTGTTTTTTGTTTTCTGCCGTTGGTCTAGCCAAGGCCGTGGTCTTCTCCAGTCCTTCGAAGACAATTGTGCTTGGTTCGTTTTATCATTTTGTCGATCGTTTTCTTGTACATTTATATTATTGAGATAGTTGGTAGTGGACTTTGTCTCCGCTGGTAGTGGACTTTGTCTCCGCCCAACTATTGTGTACATGACAAACTCAAAGTTGCTTTTATATTATTATTTATCTTTGTGGATGAGATTTAGTGTCTTGGCTTTCTACATTTACAGCTTATGTATATATACGAGTCGTATATTTACTCGTATGTATACAGCTGGCATGATACGTATCTAGTCTCAAGTATTTTGGGACTGGGACGTTACATGTTTTTGTGGTGGCCCATGCAGGTCGAGTTTGTCACTTCGGCTACGTAATTGTACCGATGTGGGCCTATAATATAGGATTAGTGTCTAGAATCTCATCCACCTATTTGACTTCAAATTTTGAACTCTCGTTCGACCTCCTTGATTTGCATCCTGCTTGAATTTCTTCTACCGTAAATTCTTATATTTCGTGCTTAGTGACAGTTAGAAAGATGACTACACTACTATATACTTATTGGTCAACCATATGGCTAGAAGGGTTACATTGGCAATTGGAATACATTTAAGACTCTAATGGAATTAAAAAGGCTTTTTAAAAAAAAGTGTGATTTACTTATTTGTAATTTGTAAAATATGATATATAAGGAAGTTGTAATCTTGAGGTTTCTAAGTAGTGATCATAAGAGGATTGATAGGATTTTATTTTTATGCTGCAGAAATAGTTGGAATCTATACACAATTGATTTAAAAAATTGTTTTGATTTCGAATTTTGATATTTATGATCTATTGGATTATAGCTATACGTCTTTGAGCAAATATAAAACTGATTTCAATTTCAAGTTGTGATATTTATGATTTATTGAGTTATAATTATACGTCTTTGAACAGTTATAAATTTGGTTTGAAAATGATCTTAGATTTTAAATGTAGCGGTAGAAATTATTCTCATACAACTTACGATTTGTATGTTTCTTAAATTTCAAATTTTAAGTGGAAGCAGCAATTTTTTTTATATATTTTGGAAGATATAAAAATAATTTTTGAGGAAGATTTTCAAATTTTAAATTGTGGCACGTGATTTATGATTTACAAATCTATTTAGATTTTTTTTATTGAGATTATCAATAAATTGGCAAAAAAAATTTATATTTGTCGGATTAGGGTTGATAAGTGCATTAAGATATTGAACTTCAATTTTGAGATTGTGTTTTCTTGCTAAGAGTCTTTCTGTAGTTATTTGAAAAAAATTTGGGTTTTAAAATTTTGATTGATTATGAGATTTTTATGGATTCGTGAATTATGAACTCTTGAATTCAATAGTTGGATTTGAACGTTAAGTTTTAGAAAAAGTTAGTAGTAACGTGGTAAAAGTTTACTTTGAGATTATTAAAGGAAATGAAATTGTTAGCCATAATCTAATTGGGAAGCTTAGAGTAAATACAATTTTGGTGGTTTATTGTTTTTAAAAATTTTTATTAAGACTTTTTGAGGAAACTCCAATTAAAATTTTTACCACTAAGATAACTCTAATGAGTTAGGAGTATTCCATACTAATTGCCATATCCCTCACGACCATGATAGTAGTGTACATACAAGTGTTGTTAGTCATCTCCAAGATCATATGGTTATATTCCAATCTTGACTTCCTCGACATTCCTCAAATCTAGATTTTGTCGTGACTTTCTAACCATTTGAAACTTGAGAAATAATTGGATTGTTCCTTGATCATACCCCATCAAGTGGCTGTCATATCTCTAGAAATGGTATTCCTAACTTATTTTGCCTTGATCTACTAGAATATGAATTATCATTATTTCATGCGTTAACTTGGTCATTTACTTTGTGCGTTAATCATTATTTCATGAATTCCCACTTTCTATTTTAATTCTTTGTGTCCTTTACCGTGACTTGGATATTTGGAGCACAACACTAGACTTTTTCTTCCAACAACTTTTACATACAAGACCTAGACGTGCCTACTTCATGTAGGTATATCACGTGCCACTAAAATACGTCTCCTTGTACACTAATTTCATGTTACGACTTTCGGATCAAAAAGGCTGGACTCTAATCCCTACCGTGAAACCAATATACTTTTTAACTATAAATGAGACTCGACCTCGACTCAATTCTTTCGACCCGATATATGATTTTGTTCTACTCAATTTCTTACATGCTTAACCTTATATTTTATCTTGATTGCTGGACGTATCACACCATTAGTTTAATTCTTGTAAGTTGGGTAGAATATCTCACTACCTAACAAACCCATTTTCCTAATGAACCATATTGATAAGTTCATTTTGACTATAACACTTAGAGGACCCTAACTTAACTAGTCAACCAAGCCGACTGCATGAGCCCAAATTTCGGGTGGAACTTAGATTTTATAAGATCATGGACTATTTGATTTCTTTCATCATTACCTTTACTTATTATTTTATCTACCTATGGTGCTAAAATAGCTTAGCTTTGCAAGCTTATTCTTTATCAAGCTTGATCATGACATATGTTTAATGTGGACGTCCACTAATACATTGTCTAATCAGAACCGACGTATTATGGTCTGATCAACCATAGTGCACTTGGTTCGCTTCTTGTATATTGTCCAAACGTGGATGGAGACATGGTTAGCCTTAGAGTCTCTTCCGCGACTGCCTTGACAATTCTACTTGAAACTTTTCCATCGTCGTTGAACCACATATTGGTATACAAAACATATTCCTTGAACTCTTGTTGGCTTCGTCTTCCACCTATTCTAGACAAAGCTTGTGACCGATAGATAGACCAAACCATTCTCCTATGCCCATGATATTTGCATATACTTGGGATCAGTTAACCACTGACCAACCAATATGACTATTCCCGTCTTAAGCTACTTGCCTTTTTTCTCGACCTTAGATTCAATTTTCATGACCTTTTTGAAATTTGACGATGATTCAACTCTAAACCTAGACAACCCTATGTCTTCTATCGTGACCCCTAATCACTTGAAGGATTCCTATCATCCTTTCATTTGTGCTCTCAACCTAGACACTTACCATGCAACCTTCTTCGAAGAGCCCTATCCCCCAAGTCCCCAAAATATCCACTTAAGCTACTTCCATCGTACTATCATGATTTTTCTAAAGCATATTTGTCGTTTCATTGCCTCGCCCAATTATTTGTGTTGCCTCACCCTCGTACATTCTCACCCCCTACTTATTCTTAATTTCGAGGAAAAAATTCTTGTAAGTTGGGTAGGATGTAAACCCCCTAAATTTTTACTTATTTTTTTTTATAAATTGAGTATTTTAAATTTTTACTTGGTAATTGTACGTCGCATAGTCGTATTATACGTCGCGTATGAACTCAATATTTTCATATGCCTCGTCGAGTGTAAATATGTGTGAGGTACATATTTTTATAAAAATATTTTATATTAAAAAAAATTCTTGGTTTTTCAAATAATAAATAAAAAGTATTTTCGCTTACTTAAAATGGTAAAATGCGTCGTATTGGAAAATTTCCAAAACTGATTTTTAGAAAACTATGTTTCATTGCATATGAAGTGCATAAATTTAAATTTCATATATAAGGCTATTTTCGAAATTTATTTAATATTAATAATTTGTTATTCAAAAAGATATTTAAAAATATGTATTATTTTCGAAATTATCATTATTGATATTTTTGGAAAATATATTTGAAAAATTATTGTGGCCATTTTAAATCTCGATTTGATTTTATGAATTTAATTTAAATAGTTTAAAGATAGAGTTTATTCTTAAATTGAGTTTAGACTATCTAGTTTTAAATTTGGAATTTAATTTGAAATTGGATTTGATTTAATTTAAATTATCTAATTTGGTTTAAACAAAACCTAACCATTATCCTAATGGGAATTTCCACATCCTATAAATAGGCAGGTACTCGTCCATAATTTGCTACCATCCAAATTGTGCATCGTGTCTGTGCCTCCCTACATCCACTATATTTCCAGTACATATACAATTATCTCCACCGTGTCCGACAACCCCGGACACCGACCCGTTCCGTGTCACGTAGGACACGTACCCAATACAACATCACCCCGACACATAAAATCAGACCCTAAACCTAACCCTAGCCCCCGTCCAGCCTGATCCGCCGTCCGCCGAGGTTTCCGACCGGGAAGTCCCCTTACACCATCGTCTCCTTCTTGCCCCGGCCATCCACCGCAGCAAAACAACACCTCCAGACCCGAACCCGTCACCCAAACTCAGAACTGGTCCGCCCTGACCGCGGCCGCACCCAATCATCGCGCCAGCCACCGTCGCATCATCAACCCAGCATAGAGAGAAAAAGAAAAAATATATACCACCCCTCACCTGTCACCGCCGGCGAACCCTAGCCGACGCCGTCCACCGCGGCCTCCGGGCAGCGCGTCCCCGGCGCCCCTTTCGCCCACCTGAGGGAAGCCTCGCGTGCCGTACCCTTGGATGCCGGTGATCAACCCCGTCCGCCGCCGCTCAAAGCCCTCCTTCTCCGCCGTCCGGCGTCTTCCGCCCACGCGGAGTGGCCGACCAGCCGCGACCGACTCGCCACTGTCTCGCCGCCGTGTCCGTGCAGATACGGCAGCCCCGGCCGGAAAAACCCTATCACCGCCGCCTTCACATCCGTCACCGGCCGCGCCTCCACAAGATTGAGCCTCCATCCGCCGTCTTCCTCTCTGAACCCAGCAGCGCCGAGCCGACCCCCTATTTTCTCCTTTCCGAAGTGCTCCTTCGCGCCTCCACACCTTCAGCCGCGGGTGCCACTGCACCGCTGCAGATCGGTGCCTCCGCGGCAGTCACACCACCACTGTGCGATAGTGCCCCACCGAGAACCCCCATCGCCGACACCGCCAGGCCCCGCGAGGTCCAGCGCCCCGCACCACCGCTGGAGACCCCGCAGCCGCGCTCGCCGCGTGGACCTCCGCCGGCGTCCTCAGGTGAGCACACCCCTTCGCCTCTTCCGCTCCGCTTTCTCCTCTCTCTTTCTTACTGTGAAGTGTGGAAAGAAATAGTATAGATATTTTGAGATTTATATCATTAAATTCATCATTATTATTATTATTATTATTATTCATCTTTTTCTTATTATTAGAATTATTGTTACGGTATTATTATTATTATTATTATTATTATTATTATTATATTTTGTTAGTTTAGTAAAAGTCTAGGAATACTTGCATTATTATTAGGATTATTGTTATGATTACTACTATTTTGGTAAAATATCTAAGTATAAATAAAAGGGTATTGTAATATTTTTCTATAATTAATATTAGTAGTAATATTTTGAGTTATATATAAATAGGTATAGTAAGATACTTGTGGAAAATATTATTTAGACAATCCTTTAAACTTTTATCTTGCCCAGCTTATTTGAATCTAAAACTATATTTTCTAACAACTAATATATATTCTTTTATCTCAAAAATCCTATTTTACAAAGTTAGTCTACAAACGATCTATGATTTTTCAAGTATTTTCCTAGAAATTATTTGGACTAATAAAAATATAAAGTCAATTATTATAATAATTTCTAAAATTAGTAAAAGTACTTAACTCTAGAAATTCTCTTCGAATTATTCCTATTGCTCATGAATAATCGTGTGTCCTATTTTCTCGTGACTTCGAACCCCTTACATACTGGCCTTGACAATTGGACAGAACAAGACTTGTTGGATCATCGCACCACATCAGGTGACACCCCAAGCAAGACATCTTGCCTTTACTGTTTAATTTTTTGCTCAATATCACGTATGCTTTTTCTTTATGTTGTTCTTTCAAAATTATATATAGATACAAATTATTATATTTTATGCAATTGGCTTGGAGTTAAGGGACCACCGTATGTGCATCTCATAAACTGTCACGATGTGCCACAGATTATGTGTGAGTGGTGAGTCGCATATAGCTTCGGACTTGCGTACCGACCATACATCGGTGCGTACAGGCCGTGTGTTAGGATATAACTGTCAATAGATTGTATAGAAGACTTGGCGGTTATTAAGGATTAAACCATGTCGTGGAGACGACGCATGTATAGTATCATTCAGGGGGGAGGGGACAGTTATTAGCGTAGGGGCTACATTTTATTTTTACACACATTTTGGGCCGAGGGTGGCTCTTATTAGCACTACCTTCTGTCCAAGGCCGATAGTGACTCGGATGAGCACTACTTACTGCCACTCTTTATTTACTCTGCTGATCCTACAGCCCCTGCGTAGAACGTTGTCCTCAAAGTGTATATCACCTAGAATGAGTAGGAACCTTTACTCATGTATACTTTTCTGTTGAGCTTATTTATTCAGTTTATCGGCATGATATTATGTGTCTTGTTACGTCCCTCTGAGGATCTGGTGATCTCTCCAGGTGTGTGTTTTGTGTTTTCTGCAGGTGTTCTAGCCAAGGCCGTAGTCTTCTCCATTCCTTCGAAGACAATTGTGCTTGGTTCGTTTTATCATTTTGTCGATCGGCTTCTTGTACATTTATATCATTGAGATAGTTGGTAGTGGACTTTGTCTCTGCCCAACTATTGTGTACATGACAAACTCAAAGTTGTTTTTATATTATTATTTATCTTTGTGGATGAGATTTAGTATCTTGGCTTTCTACATTTACAGCTTATGTATATATACGAGTCGTATATTTACTCGTATGTATACAGCTGGCATGATACGTATCTAGTCTCAAGTATTTTGAGACTGGGACATTACAACCAGTGCACCACTGCCGAACACCTCCCGGCCAGCACCACACGAACCTAGCAAAACCACCATCGTAACTGCATACAGCCAACCATCACCCAAACCCCCGCCTGGCCACTCCGGCCGACCGCCTTTAGCCCGTACACCACCACCGCTGCCAAAGCACACACACCACTGCCCCTTCATCCGATCCAGACCCAAGCCTCCATTGCCCGAATGCCATGACACCGTCAGTTTCCCTGTCCAGCCACAACCGCGACCCCAGCCCTTTCTTCTGACCAAACCTCCCAAAATCGTCGACCACCAACACAAAATAAAATGAAAACCGGCCACCCCGCCGTAGCCGCCATCTCCATCCCAAACCACCCAAAAGACAACACCACCACCACCATCACCAAGGAAGAAGAAATAGGGAACCCTAACCTGAGCTCCGACCCCCAAACCTCCTCGTCTTCCCATACCGCCGCGTACGCGCGTTACCCGACGAGTCTCTCCCTCCGCCCTTATTCCGTGCGGGCCGCTGAGCTCTCGCAGTGCCTCCCCCGACGATCCGCCGCCGACCGCAGAGGAATACCCCTCTCTTCCTCCCTCACTCTTTAGCTCCCGACTTCCTTCTCTCTCTCTCGCTCACCCGAGTTTTCTCTCTCCCGAACCCTTTCCCTCTCTCTCGCATCTGTCTCTCTCTTTCCCTCTTTTTCTTTCTTCACTCACTGTTCTCATCTCTCCTTCCTTTTTAATACTTTGTTCTTATTAATTTGATTTTAATTGTCACAGTAACCGAGGGGATAGGTGGGAGCAATGGGTGATGGAGACTTTAGAAAAGTGTGTGTAAATACTTTTCTTAAGTACATTACTTATTATTATTAACATTATCAGTATGTATTTATGATATTAATTTTTAATCATATTTTTACTATTTGTATTACTATTTGATAATATCATTAGTAGGTATAACTTTCTCATATTTTATAAACTTTTTTTAAATTTTTTTGATAGGATATATATACACATATAGGCTTGGGACCACGTTATTTTCAAATTTTATTTTATATGGCTATTCCTAAGACATTGTTCTTCCCTGAATTATTTTCCCAATTTCTTTTTTTTTAGAATATTGTGATCAATAAAAATAGTTACAAAATTATACAATGATTACTAGTCTTCTCATATATTACTTTTGACTAATAAAAATATAGCTTCTAACCTAATATTTTATTTTTACAAACATAGGATATTTTTGCCTAAAAACGATATAATTTTTCACGTATTTATCTAAAAACTATTTTTAACTAATAAAATATATTTTTAAATAGTATAAATATTTTTCTATAATAGTATAAGTAATTTTCTCCAAATCCCATCGACTACCCGTCTCTTGATCACGGCTAATCATATTCTCTAATCCTCTTCCGAAATTAGACTACCTTATATCGACCCTAACAAATTTGACCATCCTGGACCCGATAAAATAGTCCATGCCATCATCAGAGGCAGTCTGGCATAGTTGTAACACCGAAGTCATCTTATGTGCCACATTGATCATCGTAGCACACCAGACATCACTATCAGGCAAGATACCTTGCCATTAGCTGTCTATTTACTTCAGCTCATATTTCATACATTTATTTATTATTTCTTTTTTTGCAAATTAAACTGTGCTACATTGTCATAATTAGATACATTATACCGTGTAGTTCTATTTCTCGTTATTTATTATTTTTATACACATTAAACTTAGATTTAAGGGACCACCCTTTTGTTGCGTTGCATTCATAGGCCTTGACACATTTGTACCATGAAGTCGCGAGTCACATATAGAACTCGGACATGCGTGATTGGCTGGCCAACAGTACGTATAAGCCGTGATATATAATTAACCGCTAATAGTATTGTATGACTAGTTTTGACTTAGCGGTTAATAGAGGTTATGTATTGTGAAGACAACATGTAGGCATGGGGTGGGGAGTACAACTCCTTAGCGTATGGGCTACTACACACTTTACCTTTGTAACCCGTAAGCTTCGCAGGAGACGCGGGTGAGATTACCCTTTATTTACTGACGACCACTGACGTTCTACGAAATGTCATGCTCTTACATCCTTACTGGGCCCCAGGTGCCCCAAGAGGGGACCATGCCGATCCCATTTTAGCCAGATAGCCCATGCGTAGAGGGTTGCTCTTAAACTGCATTCACTTAGAATGGTTAGGCTACCTTATCTGTTAGGTATGAGTACTTTTGGTTTGGGTACTTATATCTGATCGCGGCTTGGAACAGTAACTTGTCGCGGACTAATTTGCCACACCTTGTCCTTGTTTGGTTGTAGGTGTGATTCACTGCTTCGATGAGAAGGTACTGAACCTTGTTGTAGTCAGGATACCATCTTGGATGTAATGCCCCGCTCCGTACGGTGCATTACGCTGAGACGTTGACTCAGCGAGTCGCGTTGACCGAATGGAATGTATCGATGCGAATCGATACGAGAGTTACGTTGTCCCGAGTAACACATCGAACTAAGTCGATGCAAAGAGTTGCCTTATCCCAAAGAATGCATCGAGGGAATCGATACGAAGCGCCGCGTTGCCCCGAAGGATGAGTGCATTGAATTGGCTCGAAGATTCTAAGAAATCGAATCGACCAAGGCGCAAGTCTGAATCGATGCAAGTATTAATTTTAGTTGTTTTCGTGTGCAGGTTATACGTTGACGCAAAAATATTAGAGGTCGATCTTTTGCCATATTTAGTAAGGGGTTCGCAAAATCAAATCGTCGCTTGCGACGGGCTGAGACTTGGACATGCTAAGGCAAATCGAACGTATAATTCAATAAAGCACGAAGTGCTCGAATGGCTAAGTTAGGAGAGTGGTCGTGCAACAAAGTTATGAAATCGAGCAGCATCGGCTCGGTAAAATGATAAGGTAAATCGACTCAAGGTGGGAGGATTGACTCTTCTTTTTACTCCTTCATGCGATAAGTCAAATATATCATTGTATTCTAAGTTAAACTATCGCCGCCACGGACGTGGTCCGATCGGAAAGTAAATCATAGTGTGAGTCGAACACTAAGTTAGAACAATTGAAATAAAACGTGCATCATATGCACGAGTCGCTATGGGACATTGGATATCGCAAAGGCGAACGCCTCGGTGCGCAAGCCGCAAGAACATAGGATAACTGTACTCGGCGAGTGCCTTAGTGCCAAAGATATGTTTCGTTCATACAAGAAGGTTCTTTTCTCTTATTTAAGTTAGATAACATATTATTCATTTCCATAAGTTGTATTGTGGGCAAAATAGGATTAATGACATACAAATTATCAACCAATGCACCAGAATAGATAAAATGTTTATTATTTCTAATAACAATATTGTTATTAAAATAAACTGAATATCCATCCTTAACTAACATAGAAACAGAAACTAAATTCCTTCTAAGTGAAGGTGCATAAAGATAATCTCTCAATGTCAAAGACTTATTTCTCCCAAAAGATAAAGTAACATCTCCTAATGCAACGACCGATACTTTTGTAACATCACCCATGAACAAGCATATCTCTCCATCACTGAGCTGTCTGGTTTCCTGGAACCCCTGCAATGTATTACAGACATGATTAGTGGCTCTTGTATCTACACACCAGATGCCGGTAGATAACACCGCTAAATATGTTTCAACTACTAGTAAATGAGATATACCTTCTTTGTTCCCTTGTTTGAGAAGTGGACAATCAGTCTTCCAATGTCCTGACCCTTTGCACTTGAAACATTTGTCTTTTGGCTTTTTCACCGCGCCTTGAGGTCACATGCCCTTCTTTGCTGAGTTTGCATGTTTCTGAATGTTATTCTTCTTCTTACCGCCTTTTGGCTTAGAAGTAGAAGTCTTTTCAGAAACAAAAACATGACCACTCTGCCTAAAGAGAGATTCAGCATCCTGTAGCTCTTTTGCAAGTTCTGCCAAACTATACAACCTTTTGTTCATGTTGTAATTAAGGCAGAAATTGTCAAAACTTTTAGACAGAGTCCCGAAAATGATATCGACCTGGGATTCCCCATCGATTTCAGCTCCAAGGATCTCCATCTCATTCAGATGACCCATCATCTTGAGAACATGATCCCTTACTGGTGTACCCTCAGCCATTTTTGTATTCATCAAACATTTTATAGCAAACTGCCTAGCTGCTCTACTCTGATGTCCGAAGAGTTCCTTGAGGTTATACATCATGTCATAAGCTGTGGCCATGGCCTGATGCTGATGTTGTAGTACATTTGACATAAATGCCAGAATATAACACCGTGCCATCTCATCTGCCTTTTTCCACTTCTTATAAGCCTCTTTGACCTCTTCATCAGAGTTAGAATCAGGCTTAGATGTGCATTCCTCAACAAGTACATATTTGTACTCCTCAGCAGTCAGAACAATGTCCACATTACGTTTCCAGTCAATATAATTAGGTCCAGTAAGTTTATTTTCTTTAAGAATCACCATAAGTGGACTGAAAGAACCCATTTTTGAAATCCTGAGAATCACATAATAAAATTATGTAGGGCAAAAAAAAACTTTTTGAATTAACTAAATATTGATTTCCTCAAAACAATAATAAGAAATTCACCAACACCTTGAACACCATGAATTTAGCATGCCACGATAGTGTGGACGTATACAAATTCAACTTTGTTCAAGTAGATTTTTCTTATTAATTTTACTATCATGTCAATATAACTTTATGACAAATAAAATTAATATGCTGGTCTTGCTCTGGTCATACAAATAATAGCAGTGACTCCGATGGGGAGGATACCATTATTTGTATCTAAGTGTATACCATTACTTAATACTAAGTCCATTACCTTGTAATGAGTTCCTTCAGATGGAGAAGTGAACACATACTAGATAACTTTCTACAATTATTCCTAAGAAAGTTTATACTGGTGATCCATAATTGTACTCATCCGATATGGAGGAAAGTACTAAAACCAACATGCAAGTATAATTACATCACCTACAAACCAGTAATCGAGACCATAGGATTTATACTAAATAAAATTCCTCTCCCACTTAGTTATTTAACAATGAGGGTTTTTCTACTAGTTGATATTATGTCCATGTTGTCCATTGTTAATGTAGGCTTGGTTTTTCAAAAAAAACAACCACACAATAATAAACATGCATAATCAGAAAAAGCAAAATGACAAAATTAAGAGAAAATATCCAACTACTATGGTCATCTTTGCTGCTCCGTCCTCAACTATCAGAATCCAAAATCTGGCACTGCGCAGATCTACATCTACTTGGTTTTTTTTAGGTTTTGGCTGTCGATTCCTTCATCAAAAATCATCTGTCTGCCTCTGGACTGCTTAAAACCAGCATCTCGTCCGGCGTCAGAAACAGCCACCAACGCCATCACGATTGATCAAAAATAATTAAAATTACATCAATCATATGCCTCCCGAAGGAGTTCACACATAATCTAGATTGAAAAATTAAAATAATAAGCACGATCAACCCTCGTGATTTTAATTACATCCACAGCAATAATAACATCCACGACATGTCCGTGGTTTAAACAACACAATCAAAAAATATGCATTGGACCATAATAGTTGGATCTAAGATGCCTACAAAATCGAGTTAGAACAGATCTACATCTACCGACTATTATACAGTGCTGGTTTTATTGGACAACATGGACGTATCAATCAATACGTAGATTCAAAGTGGCTCTGATACCAATTGATGGAACTGGGGATTCCCAGGACCCTTCCTTTGGTGTGCGTATTGATCGATAGAAAGTTAAACAGATCTAATACGTGTTATAACCCTTCATAGGCGGAAACTAGGGTTCACGAATTATACCTGCGGCGGAAAGGAGACAAGTAATTCCTGGCAACCTCGAGCGGACGACCCCAAGATCTTCTGCACGTATTCCTTCCTCGAGTTGGACGTCGTGTGGGCGACGATCTCCCAACCTTTTCTTCTTCTTGGCAGCCCTCTCTTTCTCTCCTTACATGAATCACGAATTTAGAGAAAGTTTTTTAGATTTTTGATCAGTAATATGGCGGCCAGAGAACAGAGGATATATATAGGCTACGGCAGGGACCATAAGGAGAAATTAGGGTTAGACCTCCTAACGGATCTGGATATCCCGTGTTCAGCCCGAACACACAATCCAGGCCCATTAACAATAGCTCGGTCCACTAATGATCTATTGTTGCACTACCTTCCTAATCCCAAATTATGTTTGTGGGCTCCTTTTATTATATGCTCGTTTGGCTCCCCATGTTAAGATATCGTATGTCCGTCGATCAAATTAAGTTACTAACAACTATATTGATTCGACATCTTTTATCCTTAAGTAGTACTGCTCAACTTTATTTGTCACATCGGATATAATCCACCTGCAGGGTTTAGATGACAATCCTTATGAGCTCCTTAAGGGGACATCATCAACCCGATGTATCGGGACATGGATTCCATTTATAATCAACAACTCATCATACATACAATGTTATTACCCAATTCATAGAGATTGTTGATCCATAATGAATCTCACTCTTTTATGAGTCAAAATATTACACACTTCATATACATGTCCGTTATTATATCAGGGTAAAGAGCACAAGCATCCATAATAACAGAGGTGTTTGTTCTCTTATGTAGTCAGTACAAAGAGAACAACCTAAAGTGGTCCTGTTTAATACACACAAAGTGTACTAGTGTAAACCTATAGTCAAGATAGACTAATACCAAATTACACTACAACCTTTCTAATAGATTGTCCAAGTCCATCTAGGTTGTGAACTATTTATATACTCTATAGGAAACTGATAATATGATCTTCTGTGTGACACCACACACCATATTATCTATAATATAGAATATCAGACATTTGTATTAATATTTGCAACAAATACAATATGTAAACATTTGCCCATATGATTCTCATTCAAAATTTAAGGAAATAAGGTTACTACAAAAGTGATGCTTTTAGTATATAACCCTAACAGATCTTTGCATCAGTACATGTGAGGACGAACGTACTGATCCCCCACCAGCTTCATGCAGGGTGCAGGGAATGGATGGCTCGCAGGAAATGTTGCTTGAACGTGTTGAGACTTGGAATGCCGAAGCGTATTGAAGCGTGCGATTGCTTGACGCTCGGATATGCAACAGGATTGATGCGACCGAGATATAGAAGGCATAATGTATGGAACGGTAAAATCCTTTGTGGTCAAGAGAGAACCTGAGTGTTGTAGCCAATCTGGCATATATTTGTTAGGCTATCGAAAGCCTTTGTAATCTCAGTTTCGGATATCAATAAAGAGAATTGTTTCGTATACTCTGTTTTTCTTTCGTTGTTAATATTGAATCAAAAGATAACCATTTGAGAACTTGTCATCTTGTCTTGCACGAGTGCAACTCCAGGCTTGTGCGGCATCACGCCCCCTGCGAGGACGATGATTCGGGTGATTCCGGGTCGGGGCGTGACAAATTGGTATCAGAGCTCTAGGCTCAATTTCCTCTGGGCGCTCGCTTCATTACAATTCTAAAAGTTGCCCACCACCACTTGAAATCACTCTTGACTCTACTCGATGCCGTATTGGATGTTCCATACAATAAGTCTAATACAAATCGTGTAATTTTGCCATATGTGTTTTAGAAATTACATGATGTTTGCTAAGAAAGTCGCGAAAGGTATATTGCATTGAATGCAACGAGCCGTAAAAATGTTAGTTGCTGCAGGCGCAACAAATTATGAAATACAATTTGAGATATTGTTGCAATATAACATGTTGAAAGAGAAATAAAATGATGCACGAAGTGCAACGAGTTAATTGTGAATATACGTTAAAATGAAAGTGATAAGCCAATACCGAATGTGTTGAACGAATTTGGGCATTAACTTTGAAAGTCGGGAATAAATCGTTGTACGATGTGCAATACGTGTTGGAAGTAAAATTATTGCACGTGGTGCAACGCATATCAAATTAATCGTTGCACGGAGCGCAAAGGAGATTGAAAATAAATTGTTACACTAGATGCAACGTAAGGGAACTGAAATCATAAATCGATAGAACGAATCGTTCGGTTGTACACCAAACTTATGTTGGCAAACGAGAACATTGACCGAGTTGTGTCGGATGTGATTTAATCGAAGTTACGGTTGTGATCAAGCACGATCACTGCGGAAATCATGAGTCGGAAGAGATCGTTGGTTTATATTAAGTATAATACGAGGGAAATGACTTGAGTTCCGAGTGGTATATGCCATACCAGGTAGGCGATGAATGACTCGATTCCGAGTGGTATATGGTATACCACTTGTGCGATAAATTGCATCGACGCATTATGAGAATTGTGGAAGATTTGTCCGCAACGGAAGTTATAAGTTGGTCGGACGACCGAGACTAGCGAAACGATTATGCCTTGAGGCAATAATCGGAACGACGGGAAGGGAAAACTCGAACTTACAAATGAATCGCACGATTTGTGATCTCGATAGAAATATTCGGCTAGGCAAATCGAATCGTAAACTTACGATCTCGATAGAAATGTTGGGCAAGGCGAATCGAATAGCACGACTTACGATCTCGATAGAAATGTTCGGCTAGGCGAATCGAATCGCACGACTTGCGATCTCGATAGAAATGTTGGGCGAGACGAATCGAATCGCACGACTTGCGATTTCGATAGAAATATTGGACGATGCAAATTATAATCGAATCGCACTATATGCGACTTCGGTGAAGAGTTGGTTGACGTGAGTAATCGTACCTAAGAAATAGTTGGTTACGTTACGGCGAAACTCATTTGAGTACGACTGAAAGACATTCAAAACTTAGAGGCGAGATCGTATGACTTGAGGGTTCGATGTTGGATAATCGGTAACTCAGTTACGCGATCAAAGCATAGCGGGATGCGGCGAATCGGAAAACAAGTTGATGCGTATAAAAAAGTTCATTGCGAACTTGGACGTATGCAATGCAAGTTGTCGACGTTGAAACAGATTCAAAGTTGACCCTTATGCTATCGAAATTGATACGACGTATCGAGATCGATACGTAAGAAAACGTAAGCACGATATGAGAATACAAAATGGAGTGCGCCTTGCGCTGTCAAATTTTTGTAAGTAACAATACGAGAAGAAACGAACTGGTTGATCATGAACTTCGTGATTGATCAGGACGAGACTATAAGTCATCGACGATTACTCGATGCATATAGCATATCGTGTGTCGACCCACGAATAAGATAGACTCGAACTCGATACGAGTATATGTTTCATAAATTGCAAAATCATCGACGGTAGTGCATGACTTGACTCGGAGGATAGTTGCGCATCAGTTGCGTCGATAAAAACAATTTTATCCAAAATTGGGTAGTCGCGTAGAATCGTCGAAACGTGATTTGTCTCCGAAATAAGATATAGCATGGTTCATAGTAAACTGTCCTTCGGTGATGATCCACAGTTATCGAGCGTAGCTTCGGGGCAGCTGACCCTAGAAGACTTGACCGCCAAATCAAATTGAATGCTGCAGACCGTAAGATGACCCATGCGATATCGTATATGAGATTGCACCGATAACAAATATAACACGGTGCATGTTGACGATAAGTCTAGGCGATCGAGAATTATTGGAACAGCTTTCGATTGAGAATGATATAGTTAGATTTTGAGTATTCGTCGGATGAATACTTGAATGGTTATGTTGGTCGACGATCGAACTTGAAATTCACCAACGAACTTGGTGATTCGGATAGGCGAGTGCGAGAATCGTGCTATGAACAAGAGGAAACGATAAAGGAATGACTTACGAGTCATGTCGTTAGATTCGGATTCACCTTGCAATTAAGCTTTTGTGAATTGAACTTATATTCGATGTTGCGAGACGGATAAGTTAGGAATTTGGCTAGTGAATTCCTACTCGTTAGGAAATCGAACATAAGGCACATCGTAAAGACCTTCGTGTCAAGGCGATCGTTGTCTTGAGCACCATCGCTTTGATATAAACTTTTGTGTCGGATAGATTGTGGCCTTTGTGCAATGTCAATTTAAAGTTGCGTCGGGAGAAGTTAAGCACGGTGCTAGGTAAGTCACCTAGCGGGCGTAGTCCCGAATGTTGATAAAGAAATCGTATCGAGATAAGTTGCATAGCCAGACTTCGGAAATAGTTGGGTGGCAACTTTGAACGCAAGGCGTTACGAAGGATCGTTGCGATCGGATGCACGACAGCTCGACGCGACGTATAGAATTGATAGTTCCGATAAAACATATAAAATAAGAAATGCGATTTTAAATCGTATTGTGTGCCTTAAATTTTGTTGGATGATCGCGTGTGTATCAATATGCATATGCAATGAAATTGCGAGAACAAGCACTAGAGTCCAAGTCCGATCGAGAGTACGAGATGGCAAGCATCGGAATGAATTTTACCTGTCAGCTTTGTTCCAATTTGCTACGACTGGACTTGGTCGAAATACATATATCTTCGGAACGCCTTGAATATAGGTACGGATCCAAATCGAGTTGTGTACAAAATTCAAATCGAACTGCAGGGATGACTTTGAAATGTTAGTGAAAAGCTTGCAAGATAGTGTAAAAACGATCTATAAAACACTTAGTCGGAATGTTGGTTTTGGTTCGAGGACAAACCTTGTTTTAAGTGGTATATTCTGTAATGCCCCGCTCCGTATGGTGCATTACGCTGAGACGTTGACTCAGCGAGTCGCGTTGACCGAATGAAATGTATCGATACGAATCGATACGAGAGTTACGTTGTCCCGAGCAACGCATTGAACTAAGTCGATGCGAAGAGTTTCCTTGTCCCAAAGAATGCATCGAGGAAATCGATGCGAAGCGCCGCGTTGCCCCGAAGGATGAGTGCGTTGAATTGGCTCGAAGATTCTAAGAAATCAAATCGACCAAGGCGCAAGTCCGAATCGATGCAAGTATTGATTTCAGTTGTTTTTGTGTGCAGGTTATACGTTGACGCAAAAATATTAGAGGTCGATCTTTTGCCATATTTAGTAAGGGGTCCACGAAATCAAATCGTCGCCTTGCGACGGACTGAGACTTGGGCACGCTAAGGCAAATTAGACGTATAATTCAATAAAGCACGAAGTGCTCGAATGGCTAAGTCAGAAGAGTGGCCGTGCAACAAAGTTATAAAATCGAGCCGCATCGGCTCGGCAAAACGATAAGACGAATCGACTCAAGGTGGGAGGATTGACTCTTTTTTTTACTCTTTCATGCGATAAGTCAAATATATCATTGTATGCTAAGTTAACCTATCGACGCTACGGACGTGGTCCGATCGAAAAGTAAATTGTAGTGTGAGTCGAACACTAAGTTAGAACAATTGAAATAAAACATGCATTATATGCACGAGTCGCTATGGGACATTAGATATCGCAAAGGCGAGCGCCTCGGTGCGCAAGCCGCAAGAATATAGGATATATGTACTCGGCGAGTGCCTTAGTGCACGAACCATACCGTGCCTTCACGCACGTGTTATAGAAAGGCTAGAACATTGAAAGACAATAGGCGAGCGCCCTAGCGCGCAAGCCTCGAACATTGAACGCTAAGTTATAGAACATGGGTATACGGTCGAAACGTGCTTACGTGCATGAGATAATAAAAGATGGCTTCGTTACGAAAGAATACAATTATGACCTGAATGTGGCAGAACTGTCAGATATGACATAATGCCTCGAAAGATGTTCGAGACCTTCGGGTCGTTCGGTTGACGAGCATTGAGTTGAGGCATGATGCCATTGAATGATTGAAACGAAATATGAAACGTAAGAACACAGAAAGTTAACGGAAGAAATATGAGATGATAAAGTCTGAATCTCGGACTCAAGACTGTGTTCGGTTGTTTGAATTTGGCTGCTTGAATAATAAGGGCGTTGCATGGTCGATTGGGATGGACTTGAGATTAATGTGATAATAACTCGTGCACGAGTGTTTCCCCCAAACGGTTAAATGTCGGAGCACCCCGGAACCGCTTGGCCTAGGAGGGAATTGAATAATCTTTGTAGGCGCACATCCTTAAACGAGTAGCACTCATCTTATAGATGGAAAAAGCCAAAAATGATGGTATGCAGCGGGAACATTTCGGTTGTTGGGACCGCAACCCACCCGTTAAGCGCCGGGCAGCCCGACCAATATTGAGAAAAGAAGGAGAGATGCACTTATGACATGACAGGGAAGAAATAGGGCGCATTCACCTTGCGTCGGTGCAAGGGCGAGTGCGTCAACTTGGTAAGAACTTGTGCCATGACTCAAACACGAGATTGCTTGTTTGCTTACCTATTTCAATTCGAATAACATGCTTGCGATGCTAACATGCTTTACACTTTCGAATATGCCATGAAATTGACCTTAAGGAGAACATAGCAAGATCATAAGCTAAGTTGCATGATTCAACATAAATACTACAATGTCGGTTTGGAAAGAAGATCTTTGCATCAGTACATGCGAGGACGAATGTACTGATCTCCCACCAGCTTCATGCAGGGTACAGGGAATGGATGGCTCGCAGCGAAGTGTTGCTTGAACACACTGAGGCTTGGAATGCCGAAGCGTATTGAAGCGTGCGATCGCTTGACGCTCGGATATGTAACAGGATTGATGCGGCCGAGATATAGAGGGCATGATATATGAAATGGTAAAATCATTTGTGGACAAGAGAGAACCTGAGTGTTGTAGCCAATCTGGCATATATTGTTAGGCTATCGAAAGCCTTTGTAATCTCAGTTTCGGATATCAATAAAGAGAATTATTTCGTATACTCTATTTTTCTTTCGTTGTTAATATTGAATCAAAAGATAACCATTTGAGAACTTGTCATCTTGCCTTGCACGAGCGTAACTCCAGGCTCGTGCGGCATCACGCCCCTTGCGAGGACGATGATTCGGGTGATTTCGGGTCGGGGCGTGACATTGGATTCATGGCATGAAAATATAGTTTACAATGGATTAGGGTGCCATCTTCTGTCCTTGTTTGGTTGGAGGGATGGTACGCTAATTCAATGGTGGAGTATTGGACCATGTTATGATCTGATTTGACTCATTTTTGAGCAGTTTATATTCAGTTTTATGGCATGATATTATGTATCTTGTTACTTTCCTCTGAGGACCTGGTGACCTCTCCAGGTGTGTATTCTTGTCTTCCTATAGGTATTCTAGTCGAGGTTCTGTTCTTCTCTATTCCTTCGAAGATGACGTGTCTTGGATCTTTCTTTACTGCTCTTGACAATTCATTTCATTGCCATGTATTCCTTTTCTTTTAGTAAGTTGGTAGTGGATTTGTCTCCGTCCAACTACATGTAAAATGACAAATTCTTACTTAATTCTATAAAAGCTTTATTTTTATTTTGTGGATGAGATTAGTTATCGTGGGTATACTACATATTACAGCTTACGTATATTTATTATACGGCTGGCATGTCTACGTTCCTATTCCTACATATTTTGGGAGTAGGTTGTTACAACGTTCGTCATCTCGAGACGAAACTTGTGCCAACAGGAACGTATCAATTTTCTGGTCCTGTATGCCAAGTTTGGTCAGATTCTGGATAGGTCAACCGGAATACTATTTTGGCGGGCCCTCGACCCGATCTAATGGGCAAATTTATGCACGGTCCACCGAAATCTAACTTTAGATATACGGTTGAATTTGTCTCGTCAAACCAGGCCCATAGACATATATTTTGACGACTTTAGATATCGTAGATACTGGCACGCTTTTCGGTGCAAAACGGGTCCAACGGCGGACATCGTTTTGACCCGAAATTAACGTTTTGCCCATGTGTCTAGAATTGGACTTATGGGTACGCTATCCTAGCTAATTTGATTATTCTTAACACGTTGGTAATATCTGTTTCAGTCTCCAGAGATTATTATGAGAGTTTGACTTTCGTGGCTCGTCGATTGACTGGATATTGTTGGTTCTACGTGCTACTACCATGCAAGTATACCTTGTCGAATTTATACAGTATTTACATATTTTCCTTCCTATTGTATTTCTTTTCTTATTGTGACATGTCTCTCATATTCCACTTGGGTTATCATCTACTGCCTTCTTGTTTTATAGATTTACGTGCACGTATAGGATATTGGTTGTTTTCATTGATTGTTTATTGGTCTTCCAAGTGTTCATTGTGTCTTGTGATAGAGTTGCCAATTGTGCCATGTTTTTTAGATTGACCTGACCTGGTCATGATTGATGGACTTGGACTTGTCTTAAGTATGACCAGACCTGACTTGACTATTCTCGATTGGGAGTATCTTGTATTGTACTACAATCAAGACATACTATAGATTGGGATTATCTTGTATTGTACTACAGTCTATAGGATTTTACATGAACTTTATATTCTTTTAGGAGATGAGATTGATACTAGGATTGGCTATTCTCGATTGGGGGTATCTTGTATTGTACTACAATCGAGACATACTATAGATTTGGAGTATCTTGTATTGTACTACAGTCTATAGGAGTTATTCGATTGATTGTTAGCCAAGTCTAGTATTACATTTGCATATGACATGTCGTTTCTTAGATATTCTTCTGGTACTGTTCTTGTCTTCCATACATGTACTTACTGTCATATTAGTAGGCATGTTTTATGCATCTTGCTAGTCCCCTGAGGACCTGATGATCTCTTCCAGTATTTGCTGAGCGGCTGCAAAGAGTAGATGGATAGTTGATGATTGTGTCTACAGAAATTAGGTATCAATAGTGGTACTTATTCATTCTTCCTTATTTATATTTATTTCCATGACTTTCTGCTGATGTAGCCTAGTTTTGTAAGCTCTCTTATTATTCTTGAGCTTGATCGAACATGTGTGGTACAGGAAGGCCGACTGTATTGTATATTGTTCATTCTTATTATGTTAATCTCTTAGTAGATTGGGATATAGTTTTGACTGGCCATGCTTAGATCTATTATCATAGTCTAGACAACTTATACGTATTCGAGTTGGGCTGGAGTCCACTTGATACGTAGCTAGCTTGCGCACACACTCACATCCCAAAAAATGGGTGCGGGTCGTGACGGAACTTGCCTCAGCTTGGCCTTCACTCTAATAAAATAAAAGTTTTCAACTGCACAAGTAGGCTTGATAATAAAAGAGACGAATCCACATAGCTAAGGGAATAATCCCAAGTTGGGCCAGACTGAGTTAGAACATGGAAAGGTCCCACGGTCGGTTTAGAAGTATCGAACGTCGTGCTTTCAAAATGACACTCGGTCCTTCATCTCGTGGCTTGGGAGGAGGAAAGTTGGTCGAGGTTGCCACAAAGCTATGAACTTAGCCTAAGTCATAGGCGTCGCACGTAAAAATGCTTGTTAAAGCAAGCACGGTCCTATTGTCCAAGGCTTGGCATAGCCTTTACTCGTCCCATAGGTTAAGTTGTATCACACTGCTTATGGCATAAGTCTAGGCACCCAATGAACTTGGTTGTTCAAGTCGAATGCGTGTACGACACATTTCAATGATGCAAGGCTTGGTATAGCCTTTGCTTGTCCCATGGGTTAAATCATTGCACGATTGAGTTAGGCAAGAGTTTTGCTGGGCTATTGAAGTCATAGCAAGCACTGTCCCATATTTTTTGCTGTTGTCAAGTCACATAGTCCTAAGATCTCAAGGCTCGTCATATAAAGTATGATTTGGACTGTAGTGTCGCTTAGAAAACAAGTTGGTTTAAGGCACGAGCCACGGTAGTTAAAGGATAAGTGTGCCATGGCTAAAGAACACACATTTTGTTCAAGTTAAGCTGGAAGATTACATAGTAGTCGTTCCCTGGGTTTCAAAGGATATAAAGTTCATGCGACTGTTTGTCGTCGAGACCGGTCCCGCTGCTTGGGAGTCTCTCATGAGGTATGGAAAGCATGGTCATGAATAAAGAAGGACATGGTAAATCAAGTTGAGTCTTGCATGGTCATTGGACACTTACGCGCAAGGGGAATTCCTTGAACGATCGCCGGGGCACCGGGTTCGTGTCGGCCTAGGAGGAAGAGCAGATCTTGTACGTCCTTCAACGACGGTGCGACTCGCCTTGAAGTGAACCATTACAATATAGGCTGCGGAATCATTCGGTAGAGCTCACACCTCGCACGCGAATGGTCACCATATGCAAAGGATCCAGTATAGCTTGACATTGCTAGTGACCACTCATATAGATGTGCCGGCATAAGAGCGGCTGTAAAACCCCTAAATTTCTACTATTTTTTTCTTTATAAATTTGGTACTAAATTTTTTTTATTTATTTCGTATTTCTACGTCTCAATGTCGTATTGTACGTCGTGCGCAAAATTGTATTTTTCGTAATTGCTCGTCGAGTGCGAATATGTGCGAGCGTACATATTTTTAGAAAACATTTTTCTTTCAATTTTTATAGTTTCAAAATAATATATATAAGAATTATCTTTAGCTATCATACCAAAATTTTAAGTTATTATTTTATTTATGAAAATCCTTTCATTTATACAGTTATAATAATAAATAATATTCTTGTAAAATGGTATACTAGAAAAGTATATTTATGTAAATATTATTTGTGCATACATATATATTTCATAATTATTTATTAGTTTATTTTTAAATAATAATGTTATTTTCAAAATTATTATTATTAGTATTTTTGGAAAACATATTTTAAAATTATTGTGGCAATTTAAATCTTGATTTGATTTTATGAATATATTTAAATAGTTAAATTAATATCTATAATTGAAATTTGATTTATCTTATTTGATTTTAAACGAAAAGATAGAATTTAATTAGATTTAAATTGGATTTGGATTTAATTGATTTTAAATTTATTAGTAGCAAATTATATAATTGGGCTTAAATAAATTCTAATCTTTATCCAACTGGGAATTCTCACCTCCTATATAAGGAGAGGTACTCATCCATATATTTCTACCATTCACAAATTTCTCTAAAATTATTTCTCCACAACGTGCGTGCTTCGTGTCTATGTCCAACACTTCTCCGTGTCAGCCGTGACGGCCTCGGGTCCGACCCCAGGCATCTTTCCAATAGGTTATTTCTTTTACATATACATTCATCCTCTTCTTGGTGTCCGACAATCCCGGACCTCATCATCGTCCTCGTGTCCGACACTAGGACACGATCCCTAACCCAACCCTAAACCTAGCTCGACCATCCCCGCAGCGATGTTGTTCGACCCGACGTCGTCTTCCTGACCACACCACCACCGTCAGCACCAACATGCCCGTCCTCGCCGTAGCATCCGACACCGTTGTCATCTCTTTTCCGTTGTCATCTCTTCTCCGGCGACCCCCACCGGAGAAACCCACTGCCACCATCACCGCCACCACCACCACGGCTACAGCCACCAACCACCACCGCTGCCGACACCGACCCAAAGATCCAAATGTCACCACCACCGCAGCAACCGCCACGGCAGCCCAAATCACATCACCACCACCGATCCCATCACACAAACACCAAAGAAATTAAAACCCTAACCCTAGACTCACCTCGATCTGCTACCACGACGCCTCTGCCGTACCTCCAAAGCCAGATCCCGGCACCGCCGTGGTCGGTTAGATCCTATCTCCTGCTCCTCCTCTTCCTCAAGCCTCCTGGCATCCGTCGTAGGCTTCCCAGAAAGCCGAGCCCGCCGAAGAACGTCGAAGTGAGCATCCTGTCGCTCGTCAAATTTACCGTCCTGGCGAGCCTGCACTCCGAGGCGGCGCCAGGCACAGCCGTCGGCAAAAGCCCCTTCCGTCGACTGGATGTCAGCTCCTCTGCCCTCATCTTTCCTTCCCAAGCAACCCTCCATCGTCGCTGTGACGAGTCGGGCGCCGACCACCCGCCGCATGACTAATCTACGCCAGCCCCCTGACCCGGCCAAACTCCGCCGACTGCTGCGTTCTGCCACCGCAACCAACCTACCCATCTCAGGCGAGCGCCGTCTCGCCGACGAACGACCGCGTCCGTCGCTTCCCTCTGGTGCCGCGATCACCGTCGACTCCCGCACCGTGTGCGTCCGTCGTGCCCTGACTCCGCGGCTAATCCTCGCCATGACCCTCGCCGAGCTCAGGATCGGCCACCCCGGGCAGGTGCTCCTTCGCCGTTGGCCTCTCCCGCTCCCTTTGTTGCCGGAAAGACCGCATCCCTTTCTCTTCCGTCCGCCTCCGCCTCCACCGTGAGCCAACGCGCCGCACAGCCCGAGCTCCTCCCTCCGCGCGCCGATCGGCGTCGCTGCTTTCCGGGAAACCACTGCCTCTCTTTCCCGACTTCCTTCTTTCGGCTCCTATCTCCTCCGATTCCCTCCGCCTCTCCTTCCCTCTTTCTCTTTCCCGACTACTTTTCCCCACTCGATTTCACTCCACTCTCACTCCCTTTCATTCCCCTTTCAAAAAAAATAAAGAAGAAGAGCAGTCAGTCAACAGCACTGCTTTGAGCTTTGTAGTGAAGTTTTTGTTTCTTTAGTTTTTTTATTCATTTATTATTTAGAGTTAGCACAGTAACAATAGTATTTCTATTCTATGTAGATGTTATATAATATAATCATAATATGTAATAACAGTAGGTATATTAGTATATATTTTATGTATGATTAGTCAATAATATTATTATTTTATTATTAGAATTTTTGTTAAATCTTCTAAATTATTTAGTAACAAAATAAGTTATATGTAATTTCAAAACTGGATTTCAAAGCCTATTATTATTATTAATTCTGTGATATTTGATATAAATATTATCGCAGTATTTTATCTAATTAAAAATTTAGTTGCCTGAAAGTATTATATATATTTTATTTTTAAAAATGTTTCATCTAATATTTTCATTTCTGAGATATAGTTTTCTATCTAAATTGGCCTTTACAAAACTTAGAATTTTTGCCTAATTCGATTTTGATTTTAAGTGTTTACCTAACAACATATTTTTATAAAAATATATAGTATCCTACTAAAATTTTATTTTGACAAAATTAGAGTTTTAGCTTAATATATATATATATATATATATATATATATATATATATATATATATATATATATATATATATATATATATATATATATATATAGCTCCGACCACTTGCAGGCGGGGGGAGGCCCTAGGCTCTTGAGCCGCACGCCATTTTCGGGCAGCGCGCCATCCGGGACGCGTGTCCCCTTTGGGCAGTGTGCCCGCCCCTTCCCAACGCGCATCTCCCTCCATGGCAGAGCCCCTCCCTCCCCGGTGGCAGTCGCCGTGCGTCTGCCGACCAGCCTCCGCTCCCGGCCTCATCCCTCCGGGCGATGCCTCCCCTTCCGATCATCCAAACTCCCTCCTCGGTCCCACCGGCCGGAGCACACCGGCTCCGGGAGCTGCGCCAGGGCGAGGGACCCGCTGCTTCCACGTGTTGCGTGCCCCGTTGGGCCAAGCAGCTGCCGCGTACATGCACCCCTTCGGGTTGCGTTTTCTCGGGCAGCACACCCGGTGCATTGGGCAGTGTGCCCATCCCTCCTTAGGGCCGAGAGCCCACCCAGTTTCAAATTCGAATTTTTTCGAAATTTTGCAAGTTACCCCCTCAAACTTTTGTATTTTCTACTTTGCATTCCAGGGACCTTTTTGTGTTTTTGGACCCTGGCAACTGTAATTCTCCTTTAGAGCCACCCTTTTTATTCAATATAATGTTGTTTTATTAATATATATATATATATATATTAAAAATATATATATATATATATATATATATATATATATATATATATATTGATTTTAAGTACGTAGTTATCTAAAATGTTTTGGTAATATAATACAGTTTTCAAGGTTATAAATAATTTTCAAAATTCGTATTATTTGATCAAATTCCTTCGATTATCGTCCAGACCATGACCAATCCCATTATTTTCGTTTTCTCACTAATTTTGTACTTTCATATGTCTACCCTAACTAATTCGACCCATCTGGACCCGATGGAACAGTCCGTGCCACCATCAGAGGTCATCTTGCATAGTTGTTACACCGAAGTCGCAGTTCGTGCCATATTCATCATTGCAGCACACCAGGCGTACTACCAGGCAAGACACCTTGCCATTTTTTTGTTTGCCATTAAAATCTTTTGATTGCAATTTCAATTACAAACATAACAGTGTTACAATGTAGGACTTTGATGTAGCTCTAGGAGTACACTTTTTTTTATCTGGGTCCCTGTGTCGATGGAGCGAGTGGTAATGCGTTGACTCTGTTGACGATCTGACGACTGTTTTCGGTTCTCTGAAGGTCTGAGTTGCTCTGGGTGCTGGAGCTTGCAGAGAGAAAGAAGACATTGAGTGTCTATGTATTTATATCCCTCTGTATATGTGTGTGTATGTCCCTGGAAGAAGGAAATAAAACCTCTATTTATAGCTTGCAGGCTGGCTGCTCATGCGCACATATGTAGGATGCGCCTGTACGTGGGGATGCCACGTGGTTGAAGTTGCAGGTGGCACATGGATGATGTACCATCATTTGTGGGTTGAATTTTTCATGCTGTATTTGCGGGCTGGCACGTAGCATGGGAGAGGATCTTTCAGTTGCTGAGATCTTGGATGATTAGCACCCCTTCATAGGCTGAATTAAGTCAAAGGACACGTGGCGCATGTCCGTTGCTCAAAGATCTCAGATTTGGGGGAGAGTGATATGACAGGATGCGCCTGGGATTGGACGTATGAGAAGACTTTGGCTCACAACCTTCAGGAGTCATGAACCGGTCTGGACGTACGACTTTTGAGGCGCATGCGAGTCTTCGGGCGCATGGTTGCTGAGGCGCATGCGAGTGGTTGGTCGGCCACGTGGGTTTATAACCGTCGAAGGAAAGTAATGATGATGCTGACGTCGGCAATGCTTTGTCTTCTGAAAAAGCTACCAACTGTTCAGTCCTCGGGAGACGTGCTGCCAACTCTGTCACTTTGGCATTAATTGCTTGATGGGGTGATGCGTCGATTGGGCGCTCGGGTCCATGTTGATTAGGACGCATGGATCCGTACTTTGTTTGGGCGCATCTATACGGGGTGTTTGGTACTGACGGGCGCGTCTGTACGATGTGCGGTATCTGACCGGCGCATCCGTTTGCATGACGCATCTTTATTGGTCCGACTTTTGAGTTCCTCAAGTGCTTTAAATAGCCGTTTTGATTTGGCCGAATTCGAAGCGTCAGGTTCATCACCATAAATAAAAATTCATTGTACGAGATTCGAAGAGCCCGCCACTTGGCCCATGGGTTTGATTTGTCCGACCTATAAATAGCAGCAAGAAGAGAGTTTGCTTCTCGTTCTCTCACGTCTTCCCGAATAAACTTATTTGCTCGAGTACATTTTGTTGATGAGATGCTCCCGAGGGTAAAGATACGACGAGTTGTCTTTGTATGCACTCGTGAAGGTGACTGTTACATCCAAAAATTGGGGTTGCGGGCTTCTGAGGCAAGCGGAAGGTGTCTGTTACATCCAAAGATCGGGATGCTCGAGCCCCTCTTCGTTATTCCGGAAGAGCCGCAGATCGGAATTGTGGTGCCCCCATCTTCCTTGGGCATTGGAGAGCTCTTCCTCCAGCTAGAGTGGGGTGTTGCCCACTCTGGTTGTGCTGAAAGCTGCTCCTTTAGCCGAAGCACTTGAAGTGGAGCGCATATGCTGAGACTTCATGATGCGCATAACTGAGACGCTGAAGAGACGCGCCTAACTGAGACGCTGAAGAGACGCACCTAACTGAGATGCTGAAGAGACGCGCCTAACTGATAATGCGCCTGGCGGGAGGCGCATGGCAGTTTGCTGCACCTGGCTGTAGTCTTAGGATCTTTCTTTTTGTAGAAATTCTCCTTTATAAAGCCCTTTTTAGACATGTAATAGACTTTTATATAAAAATCTTCTTTTGATGTATATACTTTTGCTGTTTTTTGTTGTGCCAAGTACTTCATCTGAGCTTCCTAGCGTATGTAATGTTAGGCGCATAGGAATTCTGGCCTTTGGCTGCGCCTAAAATTCTATGCTTCTACAAGACCCCCTTCAAAGTTTTCAAAACTTTTCGTCAAGTTTTAGAATACTTTAAATAAGAAGCATGATAGTGTCTTCAATGGGGCGCATGACTGGTCGGGGCGCATGATTACTCCACGCATCCGTGATGAGGTGCATGCTCCTCTCAATTTCAAATGATAACGCTTCGTAATAAACAAAAAGATTAATAATGATCTTTTGGTTTATCCGCAATTATCACTTCGCAGAACCCTAAGCGGCGGCTGACGTCACCCAAGCCTATAAATAGGCATCTGGTAGAAAGAGAGAGTCTTCTACTTTCTGCCAAAGCTTTTTTCTTCTTTAGAGTTCTTGTTTCAGAAACCCTAACTTCTTTTTTGAGATGGCTCCCAAGACTCCTCGTGGTGGTGCTGGCCGAGAATGAAGCAAAGGAAAAGAGCCTGCAGAGGCTTCTGTTGATGCTGTCTCGAAGACGCCCGTCGACGTCCGGCCGGTGGTGATTGGTGGGTTTTTGTCATTCTTTTGTCGTTGCTTTCTGAACTTTGAGAAACACAAAATCTTCCTTTAGAACTCGCACACGCTGACGCGCATGGACCTCGAGTCCTGATGATGTGCTGAAGCTTTTTGCTGACACGCATGGACTTCGAGTCCTGATGATGAGCTGAATCTTCTCGCTGACGTGCATGGACTTCGAGTCCTGATGATGCGCTGAAGCTTCTCGCTGACGTGCATGGACTTCGAGTTCTGATGATGCGCTGAAGCTTCTCGCTGACGCGCATGGACTTCGAGTCCTGATGATGCGCTGAAGCTTCCTTTCAGACGCGTCTGAGCTTGGGTTCAGTGTGTGCACTTTTGATGAGAACTCGGCTCAGATATATATTTGTTTGTTGTTTTAACATATCTGAGTTTTTTATGATCTTTCCCTAAATGCCAGTTTCGATGACCGTCCCACTTTTGAACGAAGTACTTCTGGACGCGGCGCTCTGTCAGATGGGAGTTGATTATAACGAAGAGGTAATAAATCCTGCCCAAGCTGCCATCATGCTGGATCAGTCTCCCGAGAGAATGACCCAAATCAAGGAGCAATAGTATGCGTTTCTCCAGCAGATGATGGAGTGTGGCAGTTTGCAATCTGCCGTTCCTGGTAATGAGACTTTCCTGAAGCCTGAGTTCCTATTCGGGGATCGCCTCACTTCTACTGAAGCGAAGGTGCGAAGGATCAAGAAAGATTGGTTCTTTTCAGCCAAAGGGGTGCACATGTTCATGAAGCAGCTCGAACGGCATTGGCCTTTGACGGCTTTCTGCCATCTTACCTCCAAGAGGAGGATGTCATGGGAGTTAACCCCGTCTCAGGGAGGAGTGATGGCGGGCACCATCAGGATCGATGCTACCTCGAACCAGAAGGATATTTTGGTCGCCACGCGGGCTGGGCCTTCTTTCACCTGGCGAATCCTGCGTCCTGGGAGTATTTACAGCGACGTCCCTGCCGACACTTTTGCCTTTGGTGCTTCGACTTTCGTTAATAGTATGCTGTCATCGAAGCGGTCATACCCGAAGGGTGATTTTCGGGTAGTGGGCTGGTGCCATTATGTATCCAAGTGGGACAAGCTGACACTCTGGGTTCTGACGAAGTTTCGAACCGAACTCAGAGAGATTGGGCTGACTGCCGCTATCCGTGCCACCCAGGCGGGCGTCGACATCAACAGGCATATGTTCCTTGCGCTTCTGGAGATGTTTAACACCCAGACCGGGACCTTGTTCACTCCAGTGGGGGAACTAGGACTTGTACTTCATGAAATGTATGAGGTGTCGAGGCTTCCTTTGGATCAGAACCCTATGAAGTGTATTTCCCGACTAACGAGGAGTTCCAAGTCCTGGGGGACAAAGAGGAGGAGATGATGGCTGTCTTCAAAGAAGTGGCAAGCCACCATTATTATATGCAGAAGAAGGATAAGGGCGGGGCGCAACCTCCCGTGACTGCTTGGAGGGATTACGTCTTTGAGCAAGAAAAGGAGGATCCCTCTCAGTTCATGACTCCGCCAGCTCTTTCCAGTACCAAGGTGCTCTCTGAAATGAGCAGACTCAATGAGAAGAGTCCCCAGGAAAACGCGGACCGGGAATTGGACGAGTGCTCTTATAGTTGTTTCTGGTACTTCACCCATCGGATGTCGTCGAAAGCAGTGTTGGCTGCTTATCTGATGATCTGGCTCTGGGACTACATCTTTTCAGGCGGGTCAGGCTCTGTGGAGAGGATGACCTGGAACCTGATCCTACCAGCTGTGAAGTTGGTTTTTGGCCATCCCTTGGCCCTACTCCCTGCGATGGTATGCTACCTGCTGCGAGGTCTACGATAATTCGCAGGTGACGTTATTCACGAACGAGGTAAGAACGGTAACTTTCCTCGTGCCGAACTGCCGTTTCACTATCTGATGGGGTGGTTGATTTTATACCAACCCAATGTGATGAGTCCGGGCCAGGAAGAAGACCACGTAACCGGAGACGCATTCCTTCGCCGCTTCTACCAGAGGAAGTGGCTGCATATGGGCATTCCTGTTTGCAGGAGGGTTTTGTCCTACCTTCAGGGATGGGAGATTACGAAAGTTGGTCCTATTTTTACCGGTTTCGAAGCAAATAAGGATTTAGCTAATTCGGTTGAAGATGCAACAACTCTGTCTCCGTGGGGATTCCGTTGGTTGCAAAGCATCCGGCCATCCCTTTTGGTGTACAGGAATAAGAACCATTGTTACTTGGAACTGTACTTGCCGAGCCGTTTCGTACGTTAATTCGGCTATGCCCAGTTGATGTTGGGGAACCCCAGTACCAGCCTGGGGTATATTGGGAGTCTGCTGGACGGGGCACGAGCTTGGCATTACTACAATGCCGGATGTACCGGAGCTCTCTTTACCATGCCAGTTCTAAATCTGTAGCCGTCGATTCTTTTCTCGACTGCCAAATGTTATTGTGCGATGAACACTATATCCCCTGGATATGATAGGAAGACCAGTTTTATTGTTGGCACCCAAGTGGAGGCAACCGAGAATATATTGGCGAAGGCTAGATCGTATCGCCCGCCAGAGGTTGGTTATCGAGACATCCCTGCCGTATCCTCGGAAGGTACTCAGGCAGAGCCCTCGATTGATCGCCCGAAGAGACGTGCCGGCACCGAGGCCGGTTCTTCTACGCCGAAGAGGCAGAGGAAAGCGATGTCACCGAAGGTGTCAACAGAATCGGCTCCTGTGGAGGTAAGGACGTCCCACATAGTCTGGTTAGTTCTGTCATTTTTTTGTTACATATGCTTTCTTTTGTAAGAGCCGCTGAAAAGGAAACCCCGAACTCCAAAATCGGGTGCTAGCGGACCAAAGTGGGTGGCGAGCTCATCTGACGAGCGTATTCCGCCGATTGTGTTGTCTCCCGTGGAGGAGAACCCGGATGATGTGACTTCTGTGGAGATACAAGCTGCCGTAGGGACTTCTGGTATCGAGGTCCCAGCAGAAGTTGTTCTTCCAGATGATGAAGTGGAATGGAGTTCGTCTTCTTTGGATGACGTTCCTCCAGAGGTCCCTGAGCCTGTAATCGGAGCCACAGGCATGGTTGTAACAGAGGAAAGGGCTGATTCCCCTTCTCGTCATGATGAAGGGAGGTCGGCCACACCATTGCCGAGCCCTACCCCAGACCTAGTAGCGGATGCCGAGCTGGCTGCCGATCGGGAGGTACCGACAGATTCTATTCCCGCAGAGGGATTCGACGAGGAAGACGAGACTCGTCTGCCGAGCCTGACTCCAGGAGAGCCAAGTCAGGAAACAAGTGCTGATCTTGCTGTTTTGCCGGAGGAGGAAGGTCCTGTGCGGCTTGCTGATAGTGTTTTGGAGACGGAGGAGACCGCCCCAGTCGTCGGTGGTCCCTCCGAGATTGAAAAGGGTAAGGGTTTGCTGGTTGAACCCTCTGTCACTCCTTTCACTTGGGAGACGATATCGGCACCCCACTCGGCTCCTTCCACTCTCTTGGCTCCGCTGGCGAGCGACGAAGTTCAAGTCCCCATCGAGGGAGAGTCCGATGATGTCGAGGTTTCTACCTCGCAGATTGAAGTCGGTGGATCTCCTTCAGGTCCGCCGTCCCTTACCGCAACTCCTATAACTCCTGCTATGACGCCTCAGGTGTTGACAGACGCGGATGAGTATGTACAGTTTATTATTGACGCAGTGTACAAAATGCTAAAGAAGGGCGTATCAACGGTGCTGAATGCGAACGGGGGTTTCGTGATGGCAAAAGCCATGACGCTCCCTTCCATTGGTTTGATACGTTCACATCGTGGCCATGATCATATAGCCGAGATTCTGGAGGCGTCGGTGGCCGAGCTCGACCAGCTTCTCTCCGAGCTTCAGAGTATCCGGCAAAATGACTTTTCTGCTCTGATAGAAGCAGAAAAGGAGAAACTGATAGCTGAAGTCGAGTCGTCGTATCAGGCTACGATGGCTGTCAGGGACCGCGAGATGGCCGAAGCTGAGGCTGCGGTGGAGAGGCTATCTCAATCCATGCAGGAAAAGGTGGAGTTGTGGGCCTCGTTGGAAGCTAGCATAGCGGAGGTCACTGCCAACTCTTGTTAGATACTGAGCGAGTCCAGGCTGAACATGTAGCATCTAAGGAGGAGGAGGCAGCTTTTACTCGCCAGATTCTTTCCCTGACCTACCAGCGACAACAGCTAGACGAGAAGTATAAGAATGATACTGTCCCTGAAGCTGTCGAAGTGATGCGTCAAAAAGCCGAACGCCGAGTCTTGGCGACTGCAGAGACTCGGGCGGAGGACTTGAAGCATCGGATTGAAGAGCTTTCTGCCAATCCCAGTGATGCTTAGGGATTATAGTCTCTCTCCTTTTTTTTTATTTTGTAGTTTGCAACTTCTGCTGGGGATGTAATTCTTTACTCTAAAATAGAAAATAAAGAATTTTGTGGTGTGTTCATTTTTTGCTGTCATGAACTGGTGACTTGTGTGGACCTATTATCTTTTGCGCATCTTGGTTTTTAGGTACAGATAATAAGTTTGAAAGAACCGACATGTTTGCTCAGAGGTAATGTGGACATGGCAAATATGGGGTTCAAATGATGAAGTCTTCCTACTCAGAGGTGTTATGGACGTGGCAGGAGTGACTCTGGGGGATACGCGGAACTACTCAGAGGTAATATGGACATAGAAGTTCTGTGATCAATATACGGCAATGCAGGGGTTGTTTGTACGGGATGTTTACTCAGAGGTAATGTGGACGTGGTAAACATGATAAGTAGCATAATCTTACGGAGTGTAAGATTCTGCTCTGCAGGGCGTAGAGGAGCAACTCAGAGGTAATGTGGGCGTGGTTGTTCTTCTACTGAGGATAGAATGCCGCGGAACAACTGGGTTTCGAAAGCATAGGATTTTGTGAAGAGGAGGTGTACGTGAGCTCTGATGATCAGGTCCACTGACTCCCTTGTTTGGTAGAGATGGAAGTACATATCTGAAAGATGTCATGAGTAGTACTTCTTGAGGAACTTGCCGTTGATGGACATCATGAACAAGTCCCCGTTCGATCGAGCGAGGCGGCAAGCACCGTTTGAGTATACCGTCTCCATGATGAAAGGTCCCTCCTACTTGGGTTTGAACTTTCCTGGTGTTTTGTGAGTCAACACCATCGGCCTCCTGACTGCCAGGACCAGGTCGCCAACTTGGAAAGTCCTCTGCTTGACCTTTTTGTTGAAAGCCTGTGATATACGGGCTTGATAGAGTTCAATACGCTGCTGAGCTAGGAGACACTTTTCGTCAAGTGCCTCCAATTCTCGCAGTCGGCGACATTGATTGTCTTCTTCTGTCAATTGATTTGTGATTGCTACACGGAGTGAGGGTATCTGAATCTCGAGAGGCAGTACCGCTTCGCTCTCGTAGACTAAGGAGAACGTAGTGTTGCCCGTCGGAGTCCGTACCATTGTACGGTAGGCCCAGAGACATTTGTCAAGCTTTTCGTCCCAGTCACGTTTGTTGGATGATACGACCTTTTTGAGTAGCTTGACGATAGTCTTGTTAAAGGCTTCGACCAATTCGTTTGATGCCGGATTATAGGCGGTTGATGCCACGTTCTGAATGCGGAACTTGTCACAGAACCTGTTGAAAACATGACTGATGAACTGTGGACCGTTATCGTAGATAATCCTTCGAGGTATCCCGAAACGGTAGATGACATGGTGCTTGATGAAGCTGATCACCCTGGAGCTTTTCACTTCTGTCAATGGAACTGCTTCTGCCAATTTGGAGAAGTAGTCGTTGATGGCTAGGATGAAGCGGTGTCCCCTCGATGATGGAGGGGTGATAGGTCCTACAATGTCCATGCCCCAAGCTTCGAAGGGCCAGGAGGCGACCGTAGGATGTAGTGTTTTCGACGGTGTATAGATAAAGTCGGCGTAAAGCTGGCACGCATGGCACTTTTTAGCATAGTCGACGACGTCGGCTGCCATGATTGGCCAGTAGTAACCCATACGTCGCAGTCGATCCTGCAACTTAGGGCCAGGTTGATGAGCCCCGCAAGTCCCATCATGAGCTTCCCGAAGGGCTTCGGCTGCTTCTTTATTGGATAGACATCGAAGGAGAAGTCCATCGAAGGAACGTCGGTACAGCGTTTTAGTAGCTGTATCATAATAAAACCAAAGGGAACGCCTCCAGACCAAGACGGCTTCTTTCGGGTCTTCTGGAAGGATTCCATAGACAGCGAAGTCAATGAATGGGAACCTCCAGTCTCAGACATTAACACCAGCACTTGTCGTCATGGCATGGGCCATTTGTGAGCATAGGTTGTTTTTGGGACATACCAAGTCTCGTCCAACTACCGTGACATAGTGTTGAGTCCCGAGGGGTGCTGCTAAGCCGGCCAGAGCGTCAGCCTCCAGGTTTTGTAACCGAGGTACGTGTTCTATGAAGAACTTGGTGAAGGTTGAAATAATATTCAATACAGCTTCATGGTAAGAAACCAGATCTTCATGGCGAACTTCGTACTGCCCTCGGATTTGATTAACGACGAGTTTTGAGTCGTCGTAAGCTTCCAGATGATCCACCCCCAGCTGTTGTGCCAGCTGGAGTCCCATAATCAGAGCGTTGTACTCGACAACATTGTTGGAGCACGGCTTCGAAAGGGAGTAAGCACGCTAGATGATTGCGGAGGCTTACCTTTGAGACGCACCTTCAGGGGTGCCTCGACTACGCCTTCGATGACAGGTGCCTTCCCCTGTAGTTTTGCCAACAGGAGAGCCGACGTTTGAGGTAGTTTTCCTTTGAGCCGTATCTTCAAGGGAGCTTCAATGGGTGTTCTACCTAGAGAAGTCGGTACTTTTCCAGGTAGCTTGATGGTCATGGGAGCCAGCATCTGAGGCGGTTTCCTTTTGAGTCGAATCTTAAAAGGAGCATCGGGGATCATCTCTGGCTCCATGTCCGGCTCTGCCGTTGTTTCTGCTTCGTCATCAGCATCATTGTCTTCCCCTTCATCGAGCGACTTATATAAGCTAGCATCGGTGAAGTAGGCTTCGACCCCTTGAAAGGGGCAATGTCTACAAACTCTGTCCGGATGATGTCGTTGGTGGACACGTACTTCATACATTGGTGGAGTGTAGATGGCACCACCATGTACTCATGCAGCCATGGGCGACCCAGCAGGAGGTTGTAGTTAACGTCGGCATCTACGACATAGCAAGTCACCTCGGTTCAGAGGTTACCGATATGATATTTCAGCCGTATTTTGCCCAACGGTTCACTTTTGCTAGCATTGAAACCGCTGATTGTCATGTTGGAGGGCGCCAGTCGGTACATCGGGATCCCCAGTGTTGACAGCAGAGTCCTAGGGATGATACTGAGGGAAGACCCTGGATCAATCTCAATTTGCTTCACCTTGACGGAACCCACATACCCTGTGTAGTACAGTAGCCTGTTGTGCCGATTGTGCTTGAGTAGCATGTCTTGTTGGGTGAAGGTTATGTTGGAGATAACCTCATCTGCATAATGGCAGTGCGTACATGTGGTCGAAAGATCCTTGGGCTGCTTGACCTGACTGATGAAGGACTCAGCATCCTTCAAAGCTTCACAGAGAGCTTCACGGGTGTCTTTGGAAAGACGAAGAAGCTCGTACATAGATAAACGGGCAGGAGTACCGTCAAGTTGTGCCAGTATGTCAAAGTTGTGGGGCTTAGCCAGCCCCGAAGCATTCTCCCTTCGCAAAAGCTTGTCGAATCGGGCCTCTAGATGCTTCTGTTTATTGGCTGCTGGAGGTTTGGATGGACCTCCTTCTTCGACAGCAGTGGCAGTGTAGGAAGGCACCACCTCAACGGCAGCTTCGTTGGGTTGGGCGTTCAGCTGCGAACGGGTTTGTACAGGAAGAGCCTCTTCCGTAGAGGAAGAGACCATACGGCAAGACTTGATCTTCTTGCCCTTAGCTTTGGAGGTAGAGCGTACCCCCGGTTGAGTAACTTCAGAGACGAGATCGGGGTAAACCCATAAGATCTCTCTCCGAGATGTGGTGAGTGGAATGAGTCCACTCACGTTGTCACGAGTAGGTGGTAGGTTGACCACCTCTATTGTCATCTTTGGGATGGGGACGACGCCATCTTGTGTTGTGGTTGGCGGCAAGGTGCCGAATTGGAGCGACACCAGGTTGGCCGAGACTGTTTTCTCCTCGTAATTGACGAAGATGACATTCGTATTGATCATGCACTGGATGTAGTTCTTGAGGGCGTAGCAGTCCTGAGTTGGATGTCCGACAAACCGATGGTAGTGACAGTACCTCGGATTGTCCACTCTTCCAACCTCGTCGGGACGCTTCGGGTCCGACAATTTGATCTTATCACCCTGCTTCAGCATCTCGAAGAGTTGCAAGGTGTCTTCATCGTTGAAGGAATAGACCTCCTTTGGACTCGGCACAAGCGGAGGCTTCTGAGTAGGTGCTTTTGTGCCTTTGGAGGCATTGACAGTCAACGCCTGATTCCCCTTCATCTTACGTCCAGGGTTGTTGGCAGCAGGCCGTTTTCCCTTGTCTTCAAAAGCAGGGAAACTGACTCCCAGAAGGCGAGCATTGGATGCATTCTTTTCAGCTGTTTCAGCCTCAATAATCAATGAGCTCCAATCGGGAGGAGGAGTGGAGTTGAGCCAGAGCTTGATCGCAGGAAGCATGTTCATGCTACAGGAAGAGAGGAGTGCATGTTCTGGCATACCCGGGGGGCAGTCTGAAGCAGGCTTATCGGAAACGTTCGATGAATGCTCGAACCATCTCCTTCTCCTTCTACCGCACTCTATCAGGGAAGCCATTGTCATTTCTTTCCCTCCGTCATAGAAACAATCGAAGAAGAGACGTGTCAAGTCATCGAAGGAAGATATGGAGTTGTCAAGGAGACTGCAGTACCAGTCGTAAGCCACTCCTTTCAGTGCCCCGACAAACAGGCTGGTGAGTAGCGCGTCTTCCTTCGAAAGATGTCCCGTTTGAGACTGGAAGTACGTCAGATAACGGTATGGAGAGTCCTTTCCATCGTATGGCGTCAATGTTTATAGTTTATACTTGGGAGGATAAACCACTTTGTTCCATTCAAGGGGGTATGGTTGCGGGATCCCCATCTTCTGGCGCTCCTCCTGTCTGTTCTTTGACTCGAAGCGCTCACGCAAGTCCCTGATCATCTCCACCACGTCTTCGTGGAGCTGGGAGTTGGAGAAGGTGGTACATTCTGGAGCTGCACATTCGAAGGTTCCGACACACGTGGTGCTTCACGACAATCGTTATTCAAGGATGCCCTTTGAAGGGGCACACTTGATTCCCCGTTGACTTCTGGGTCAGAATTTGTGGAAGGTGCTCTGGCAAAAGCTGATCGTATCTCGAACACTGCTTGAATCAGTATTTGCATGGAGGCAGAGGGGGTTTTGAGTCCTCCCTCCAAGGTATCCATGCGCTGAATGAGATCTGCTGGTGGCGCATCTGACTCCGCATCACCGCCTTCCGTCATGTATACTGTCATGACGTGGCTGGAAGTGGATGGATCGGTTAAAGCTTTGCTTTCAGCCTCGCTCTCTTGTAGAAGAGGAACTTCCCCCGGAGCTTCGTCTTGGCTACCCCCAGCTATATTCTAGAGGACGTCTTCGTCTTCGGGAGGAGCATCAGCAAGGGCCTGACTACCCCCAGCTTTGTTCTGGAGGATGTCTTCGTCTTCGGGATGAAGATCCACAGGGGTTTGACTACCCCCAGCTATGTTCGGGAGGCTAACTTCGTCTTCAGGATGGAGATCCACGGGGGCTTGACTACCCCCAGCTTCCTCTGAGATCTTCTTTCTCCCTCGGGTACCCTCAAAAATCCTGAGGACGGGACGATCGTCTTGGTCTTCCTCGGCTGGCTCTTGGATGAGGACAAGGTCGAGGAATTGCCAGTCGCCTTTCGAATTGATGGGGATTTAGAGACTACGTTGCAAGAAGCAACCTTCAGTTCTGGCTCCTCTTCAGTTGACACCTTCTTTCCAAGGCGATGTTGGAGGGGTGTTGATGATTGCAGCCGCTGGAACACAGACTGCCTTTATGGTGGGACTGCTGTCTTGCAACAACAGTTGATGGTGACCACAGCACAGTTGTGCCCTGTGAGGGGCTCATTGTGCTTGTCAGTTGACTCTCCTGACCGACGTTTATGAGTGATCACGTTACGCAGATCGTTAGAGGAGAGTGCCACCTTTACACCCCCATCAGGCGTATGGCAAGGCCAAGCGCCGAGGTGGTCAAGTGAATGCTGTACCCCCTGATCCGACGTAAAAGATGTGCCCAGATCAATAGTGGGAGAGCAACATTTAGAGTGACTTGAACCAGCCTCAGACGCACAAACAATGTAGGTGCGGGGGTTCAAGACCACTGAATTTGCCTTGCATGACTTAGTTGCGAACGCAGTAGATGCGCCCAAGTGTGACAAGGACTTTGAAGATCGGCTCATTTCTGGCGCAGAAGCACCCGAGTCAACCTTGTACAGTTTACCATTGGCAGCGCACATGATTGTGAAAGCATGCCTCTGGCTCACTGCTGGCATAGCACGTTCGAGGCGTATGGCCCGTGCTGCCTTAGATTTCTTTGTACCAGCTCACTGGGGCGCATAGTACTCAGAGTCCAAATTCTCTTCGTCACGACAGCGAGTGAGTCTGTCAAAGACAGATGCCTTCTATGGCACATCAGAGTTAATGTGCAGGGCGTTAGCTGTGCCCCTGCTCCGTCGACGCATCTTTCTTGTCTGAGAAGAAGAAGGTAGGGGAATGTGATCGGCCCCACGCTTCTCCGAGAGATGTGCTGCACCCGCGGGCGCATCCTGGCTGCTGAGGACGTCAGCAAGAAGGGTAGGCTGCATTGGCTTATCCCCTTCAGTGGTGGTGCCAGGGGCCTCGACCTTGCGTACCCAGACTTGGCGAGTCTTCTTCGGCTTCAGCAGCCGTTTCGAAGGACTTGCTCTGCCTTCAGAGATAAACTCCTCATACGCCTGTTGATTGAGGCATACGACCAGCGTCTTGTGGGAGGAGCCCATCTTCACGTCATCAGATTGCGGTACAGCTTTCTCAGCGAAGGAGAAAGAGGTCCCCAGCAGAGTCGCCAGCTTGTTTGCCATTAAAATCTTTTGATTGCAATTTTAATTACAAACAGAACAGTATTACAATGTAGAACTTAGATGTAGTCCTAGGAGTACACTTTTGTTTGTCTAGGTCCCTGTGTCGATGGAACGAGTGGTAATGCGTTGACTCCGTTGACGATCTGACGACGGTTTTTGGTTCTCTGAAGGTCTCAGTTGCTCTGGGTGCTGGAGCTTGCGGAGAAAAAGAAGACGTTGAGTGTCTATGTATTTATGTCCCTCTGTATATATGTGTGTATGTCCCTGGAAGAAGGAAATGACACCTCTATTTATAGCTTGTAGGCTGGCTGCTCATGTGCGCATATGTAGGATGCGCCTGTACGTGGGGACGCCACGTGGTTAAAGCTGCGGGAGGCACATAGATGATGTACCATCATTTGTGGGTTGAATCCTTCATGCTACATTTGTGGGCTGGCACGTAGCAGGGGAGAGGATCTTTCAGTTGCTGAGATCTTGGGTGATTAGTACCCTTTCATAGGCTGAATTGAGTCAAAGGACATGTGGCGCATGTCCGTTGCTCAAAGATCTCGGATTTGGGGGAGAGTGATCTGACAGGATGTACCTGGGATTGGACGTACGAGAAGACTTTGGCTCACAACCTTCAGGAGTCATGAACCGGTCTGGGCGCACGACTTTTGAGGCGCATGCGAGTCTTTGGGCGCATGGCTGCTGAGGCTAATGCGAGTGGTTGGTCGACCACGTGGGTTTGTAACCGTCAGAAGAAAGTAATGATGATGCTGACATCGACGATGCTTCGTCTTCTGAAAAAGCTGCCAACTGTTCAGTTCTTGGGGGACGTGCTGCCAACTCTGTCACTTTGGCATTAATTACTTGATGGGATAACGCGTCGATTAGGCGCACGGGTCCATGTTGATTAGGACACATGGATCTGTGCTTTGTCTGGGCGCATCCATACAGGGCGCTTGGTACTGACGGGCGCGTATGTACGATGTACGGTATCTGACCGGCGCATCCGTTTGCATGACGCGTCTTTATTGGTCCGACTTTTGAGTTCTTCAAGTGCTTTAAATAGCCGTTTTGACTTGGCCAAATTTGAAGCGTCAGGTTCATCACCATAAATACAAATTCATTGTACAGGATTCGGAGAGCCCGCCACTTGGCGCATGGGTTTGATTTGCCCGACCTATAAATAGCAGCAAGGAGAGAGTTTGCTTCTCGTTCTCTCACTTCCCGAATGAACTTACTTGCTCGAGTACATTCTGTTGATGAGATGCTCCCGAGGGTGAAGATGCGACGAGTTGTCTTCGTATGCACTCGTGAAGGTGACTGTTACATCCAAAAGTCGGGGTTGCGGGCTTCTGAGGTAGGCGAAAGGTGCCTGTTTCATCCAAAGATCAGGATGCTCGAGCCCCGTCTCCATTATTCTGGAAGAGACGCAGATCAAAATTGTGGTGCCCCCATCTTTCTTGGGCTTTGGAGAGCTCTTCCTCCAGCTAGAGTGGGGTGTTGCCCACTCTGGTTGTGCTGAAAGCTGCTCCTTTAGCCGAAGCACTTGAAGTGGAGCGCATATGCTGAGACTTCATGATGCGCATAACTGAGACGCTGAAGAGACGCGCCTAACTGAGACGCTGAAGAGATGCGCCTAACTGATGATGCGCCTGGCGGGAGGCGCATGGCAGTTTGTTGCGCCTGGCTGTAGTCTTATGATCTTTCTTTTTGTAGAAATTCTCCTTTATAAAGTCCTTTTTTAGACATGTAATAGACTTTTATATAAAAAATCTTCTTTTGATGTCTATACTTTTGCTGTCTTTTGTTGTGCCAAGTACTTCATCTGAGCTCCCTGGCGCATGTAATTTAGGCTAATAGGAATTCTGGCCTTTGGACGCGTCTGAAATTCCATGCTTCTACATTGTTGTTTATTTATTTTAGCTCATATTTCATGTATTATTTATTATTTTCTTTATGCAAAATAAACTGTGATACATGGCATAACCTGTTAGAACTTACTGTTCAGTTATATTTCCTGCTATGTATTATTTTTCTTACACATTAAACCTAGATTTAAGGGACCACCTTGTATGTTGCATTCATAGGCCTTGACACATTTGTACCACGTTGTTATGAGTCACATGTAGAACTCGGACATACATGACTGACTGGCCACCTGTAATGCCCTAGTCCTAAAATACGTAGGACTAGGAACGTAGACATGCCAGCTGTATACATACGAAGTACACTCCAATATATGAAAACCTTGTATGAATACATAAGCTGTAAAATGCAGTAGAACCATAACTAATCTCATCCATAAAAAATAAATGAATAAAAGATGTCATATAATCAACTATAAATTGTCATTTGTACATGTAGTTGGGCGGAGACAAATCCACTACCAACTATGAAAAGAAATACATGATATACAAAATAATGATTTTGGCGAGCGAAGCGAAGACGATCAAAGGGCAATCATCCTCAAAGAAATAGCAATGATCACGGCTAGAGCTAGAACACCTATGAAAGACAAGAGCACAATCCTGAAGAGATAACCAGGTCCTCAGAGGGACGTAACAAGACACATAATATCATACCATATAAACTGAATAAATATTGCGCAAATAAATAAGTCAATTGAATTATAACATGGTCCAATACACACCTATTGAACTAGCTTACCATCCCTCCAACCAAACAAGGACAGGAGATGGTAAACTAATTCACGGTGACGTATCTTCCCATGCTATGAATCCAATATGGTATCCGGACCCCAACAAGATTGAATACCTTCTCATCGAAGTAGTAAGTCACACCTACAACCAAACAAGGACAAGATGTGTCGAACTAATCCGCGACAAGTTATTGTTCCAAGCCACGGTCAGATACAAGTACCCAAACCAAAAGTACTCATACCTAACGGATAAAGGTACCTAGCCGTTCTAAGTGATATGTAGTTAAGAACAATCTTTCCTACGCATGGGCCCTGGCTAAATGGGATCGGTGTAGTCCCCCCTGGGACACCAGAGGCAAAATTAATAAGAGCATAACGTTCCGCAGAACGCCGGTAGCCGTCAGTAATCATGGGTCATCAACCCCGTATCTCCAGCAGAGCTTCCAGGTCACAAGGGAAAGTGCATCGAAGCCCATACGCTAAGGAATTGTTCTCCTCGCCCAATGCCTACTATGTTGTATCCACAACAGAAACCTCTATAACCGCTAAGTCAAACTAGCATGCAATTCTATTAGCAGTTAGTCCTATCGTACGGCTTATACGTACTGGTGGCCAGCCAGTCACGCATGTCCGTGTTCCACATGCGACACACAACTTCATGGTACAACGTGTCTAGGCCAAATGAATACAACACACAAGGTGGTCCCTTAAATCTACGTTTAATGTGTAAGAAAAATTAATACATAGCAGGAAATATAAATGAACAGCAAGTTCTAACTGGTTATGCCATGTATCACAGTTTATTTTGCATAAAAAAATAATGAATAATGCATGAAATATGAGCTAAAAATAAATAAACAGCGAATGGCAAGGTGTCTTGCCTGGCAGTACGCCTGGTGTGCTGCGATAATCACGGTGACACGAACTGCGACTTCGGGTAATCAACTACACAAGGTGACCTCTGATGGTGGCACGGACAGTTCCATTGGGTCCAGGACGGTCAAATTAGTAAAATAATATTTCTAGAAAAAGACCTAAAGTCAAAAAATTATTTTTGGCTAAAACTCTAAGTTTGTAAAAATAACTTTATCAATAGAAAAATATATCTTATTAATTAGAATAAATATTTGTATAAAAATCAAAATAAATTAATTTGAGGCTAAAATCTTTACTTTTTCAAAATAAAATAGTTTGGACAAAAACTCCTTGAAAATAGCTAGAACTATTATTAAATATATTTTATTTGATTATAAAATAATTATATAATATAAAACTATTGTCAATACCTAATTTATCTAGCATTACAAAAAATGAAGAAGATATTATTAGTACTACTATTAATAATAGTAATAGTATTAGTAATATTAACAAAGATAAAGTTTTAATGTAAACAAAACGGAACAAAAACCAAAACAAAACAATAACTACTACACAAAATAAATAATGTATATCTCTTAAAATATTATAACAATAGTAAAGTTAAAATGAATATATAATAATAATAATAATAATAATAACAAAAACAAAAATAGCAGAACTTTGTAACTGTTCTCTCCTCAAAGGGAGAGAACTTCATCATTATGTTAAAAAAAATGGGAAAGAAAGGATTTGAGAGGACTGAGAGGAGCGGAGAAAGGAGAAAGAGAGGAAAGCAGCGTGGGAGAGAGGAAGACGGAGGAGTGGTAGCGGAGAGGATCGGGTGGCGACGGAGAACGGGGAAACGGCAGACGGAGAGGAATGGAAAGGAGGAGAGCGGAGAGGTACGGTGGTACTGGCCACGACGGACGTGGGTATCGTGGGAGGTGTGGCCGGCGGATCGGAGGGTTCTCGGTGGGCGCGGGCGGAGGAAGTGGAGGTGGGTTTGATTGGTCAGGCGGGGCTTCACCGTTGCGACGGCGTGCGGCGATCGGGAGTGCAGGGCGGCGGAGCTTACTGACGAAAGCGGGGAACGCGCGGGAAGGTGGAGCGACGGAGCTACGGTAGCAGTGGGATGTCCGGGCCGGGGGTCTGACGGCTACGCGGTCCATGGCGCTACGGAGGACGGGCTCCCCGACGTCGACGAAAAAGATACAGTCGACGAGGCAGGGTTCGAGTGCCGGAGCTCGAGATCTGGTGGGCAGAGGGAGGCTGCGAACGCGGGGATCTCACAGCAACACGGAAGGCAGATCCGGCCGGTGCGGGATGGAGGAAGCGGAGGAGGCTCAGATCGCCGTCGCGCTCGAGGGTCGAAGTGCTAGGCGGAGGTAAGTGATGCCGATGGTGGTTTTAGTTTTTGGGTGTTTTGGGTGCTGGTGGTGATGGATGCTAGGTCGCCGGAGGCTGGCTTGGCCGGAGTGGGTGGCCGGGGTATGGTTGTCGGGGCTTGTGGCCACTAGTTCAGGTGGCGGTGGTTCCGGGATTGGGTGTTCGGGAACATAGGTGATGGGGATGGTTCGGCCATGGGGTCGGCCCTGGTGGTGGTCTCCGGCAGAGAGGAGGCCAGGGTAGCGAGGTCGGGACGGGGTGCTGGACAAGGAGGAGGTCGGGAAGACTGATGACAAGGGAGCTGCGGGGATGTTCGAGGCCGAGGCAATGGTGGATGGCCGGGGATGGCTGGGCTTGGCTAGGATTAGGAAATTACCATTTGTTCTTGTCGGGGTATGTCCGACACGGAGGTGACGGGTTTGTATGTGTAAACTATGAAATAAGATGTTGGAAAGACACCCGGGGTCGGACCCGAGGCCAATCACGGCTGACACGGAAAGGATTGGACACAGACACGATGCACTCACTTTTGTGGAAGAATTGAGGAGAAAAAATAATAGGGAGGCTCCCCTATTTATAGGGTTGAGGAATCCTGGTTTGATAAGGATTAGGAAAATTTTTAAAACTCCCTTAGATAATCTTCCTAATATTTAAATCAATCAAAAATAAATTTAGTCAATCTAAATCCATATTTAAATCTTAGATAAATCTTCTCTTCATCCATAAATTAAATCTTAATTTAAATTACCATAATATTAAATCATCAAAACTTCCAAATTATCTCTTATAAGTAATAAAATAATCAATATTAATTAATTTCAAAAATTGCAATAAATATTTTGAATATTAATAGAAAATATCTTTAAAATACCTTTTTACTAAATTAAGATAAATAATAAAATGATTTTGAGAATTCCAACATATAAATGAATTAAATTTCATGTATCTCGCATGTGACTATTACAAAATATCTATGTATATATTATTTTCGAAATCGGCATACATAAAAATTAAATTTCCAAACTTAGAAAATTTTGGTACAATAGCAAGAATATTTATTATATATATATATTATTTTGAAACTATAAAAATATAAAAATATTTTTCTAAAAATATGTACGCTCGCACATATTCGCACTCGTCGAGAAATTACGAAAAATGAAATTTCGCGCACGACGTACAATACAACTACGCGACATACAATACAAAAACAATCAGTACCAAATTTATAAAAAAGAAAAATAGTAGAAATTTAGGGGTTTTACACCAACAAGGTTCAATACCTTCTCATCGAAGTAGTAAGTCACATCTACAACCAAATAAGGGCAAGATGTGACGAACTAATCTGTAACAAGTTATTATTCCAAACCACGATCAGATACAAGTACCCAAACCAAAAGTACTCATACATAACGGATAAAGGTGCCTAGCCGTTCTAAGTGATATGTAGTTAAGAACAATACTTCCTACGCATGGGTCCTGGCTAAATGGGATCTAAGTAGTCCCCCTTGGGGCACCGGAGGCCCAATCAATAAGAGCATAACGTTCCGCAGAACGCTAGTACCCGTCAGTAATCATGGGTCATCAACCCCGTATCTCCAGCGGAGCTTCCGGGTCACAAGGGAAAGTGCATCGAAGCCCATACGCTACGGAATTGTCCTCCCCGCCCAATGCCTACTATGTTGTATCCACAACAGAAGCCTCTATAACCGCTAAGTTAAACTAGCATGCAATTCTATTAGCAGTTAGTCCTATTGCACGGCTTATACGTACTGGTGGCCAGCCAGTCACGCATGTCCGTGTTCTACATATGACACACAACTTTGTGGTACAACGTGTCAAGGCCAAATGAATGCAACACACAAGGTGGTCCCTTAAATCTACGTTTAATGTGTAAGAAAAACTAATACATAACAAGAAATATAAATGAACAGTAAGTTCTAACAGGTTATTCCATGTATCACAGTTTATTTTGTATAAAAAAATAATGAATAATGCATGAAATATGAGCTATAAATAAATAAACAGCGAATGACAAGGTGTCTTGCCTGGTAGTACGCCTGGTGTGCTACGATAATCACGGTGGCACGATCTGCGACTTCGGGTAATCAACTACACAAGGTGACCTCTGATGGTGGCACGGACAGTTCCATTGGGCCCAGGACGGTCAAATTAGTTAGGGTCGATAGGAGGAAGGACAGAATTGGCAGGAGGATAGAAATAATGGGCTTAGTCATGGAAAGAGGAAAGTCAAAGGAGAGATGATAAATAATTTAGATACAAATTTTTGAAAATACTTATAATATTTGAAAACTAGATTTTATTAGTAAAATAATATTTATAGAAAAAGACCTAAAGTCAAAAAATTATTTTTGGCTTAAACTCTAAGTTTGTAAAAATAACTTTATCAATGGAAAAATATATCTTATTAATTAGAATAAATATTTGTATAAAAATCAAAATAAATTAATTTGAGGCTAAAATCTTTAATTTTTCAAAACAAAATAATTTTGACAAAAACTCCTTGAAAATAGCTAGAACTATTATTAAATATATTTTATTTGATTATAAAATATTATATAATATAAAACTATTGTCAATACCGAATTTATCTAGCATTACAACAAAACGAAGATGATACTATTACTACTACTATTAATAATAATAATAATAATATTAGTAATATTAACAAAGATAAATGTTTAATGAAAACAAAACAGAACAAAAACCAAAACGAAACAACACCTACTACACAAAATAAATAATGTATATCTCTTAAAATATTTTAACAATGATAAAGTTATAATGAATATATAATAATAATATTAATAAAAATAATAATAATAATAATAATAATAAAAACAACAACAGCAGAACTTTGTAACTGTTCTCTCCTCAAAGGAAGAGAACTTCATCATTATGTTAAAAAAATGGGGAAGAAGGGATTTGAGAGGGCTGAGAGGAGCGGAGAAAGGAGAAAGAGAGGGAAGGAGTGTGGGAGAGAGGAAGACGGAGGAGTGGTAGCAGAGAGGATCGGGCGGCGACGGAGAACGAGGAAACGGCAGTCGGAGAGGAAGGGGAAGGAGGAGAGCGGAGAGGTGCGGTGGTGCTGGCCGCGGCGGACGCGATTATCGGGCAAGGCACGGCCGGCGGATCGGAGGGTTCTCGGTGGGCACGGGTGGAGAAAGTGGAGGTGGGTTCGATTGGTCAGGCGGGGCTTCACCGCTCCGACGGCGTGCGGCGATCGGGAGTCCAGGGCGGCGGTGCTTGCTGACGATAGCGGGGTGCACGCGGGGAGGTGGAGCGGCGGAGCTGCGGTGGCAGTGGGATGTCCTGGCCGAGGGTCTGACGGCTACGCGGTCCATGGCGCTACGGAGGACGGGCTCCCCGGCGTCGACGAAGAAGCTGCAATCGGCGAGGCAGGGTTCGGGTGCCGGAGCTCGAGATCTGGTGGGCAGAGGGAGGCTGCGAACGCGAGGTTCTCATAGCGACGCGGAAGGGAGAACCGGCCGGTGCAGGACGGATGAAGCGGAGGAGGCTCGGATCGCCGTCGCGCTCGAGGGTCGAAGTGCTAGGCGGAGGTAAGTGATGCTGGTGGTGGTTTTAGTTTTTGGGTGTTTTGGGTGTTTTGGGTGGTGGTGGTGATGGATGCTAGGTCGCCGGAGGCTGGCTTGGCCGGAGTGGCCGGAGTGGGTATCAGGGGTATGGTGGTGGGGGCTTGTGGCCACTGGTTCAGGTGGCAGTGGTTTCGGGATTGGGTGTCCGGGAACATGGGTGATGGGGATGGTTCGGCCATGGGGTCGGCCCTGGTGGTGGTCTCCGGCAGAGGGGAGGCCAGGGTAGCGAGGTCGGGACGGGGTGCTGGACAGGGAGGAGGTCGAGAAGACTGATGACAAGGGAGCTGCAGGGATGGTCGAGGCCGAGGCAATGGTGGACGGCCGGGGATGGCTGGGCTTGGCTAGGATTAGGAAATTACCATTTGTTGTTCATGTCGAGGTGTGTCCGACACGGAGGTGACGGGTTTGTATGTGTAAACTATGGAATAAGATGTTGGAAAGACACCCGGGGTCGGACCCGAGGCCAATCACGGCTGACACGGAAAGGATTGGACACAGACACGATGCACTCACTTTTGTGGTGGAAATTTGTGGAAGAATTGAGGAGGAAAAATAATAGGGAGGCTTCCCTATTTATAGGGTTGAGAAATCCTGGTTTGATAAGGATTAGGAAAAATTTTAAAACTCCCTTAGATAATCTTCCTAATATTTAAATCAATCAAAAATAAATTTAATCAATCTAAATCCATATTTAAATCTTAGATAAATCTTCTCTTCATCCATAAATTAAATCTTAATTTAAATTACCATAATATTAAATCATCAAAGCTTCTAAATTATCTCTTATAAGTAATAAAATAATCAATATTAATTAATTTCAAAAATTGCAATAAATATTTTGAATATTGATAGAAAATATCTTTAAAATACCGTTTTACTAAATTAAGATAAATAATAAAATAATTTTGAGAATTCTAATATATACATGAATTAAATTTCATGTATCTCGCATGTGACTAGTACAAAATATCTATGTATATATTATTTTCGAAATCGGCATACATAAAAAATTAAAACAGCAAACCTAGAAAATTTTGGTACAATAGCAAGAATATTTATTATATATATATTATTTTGAAACTATAAAAATAGAAAAATATTTTTTTTAAAAATATGTACGCTCGTACATATTCGCACTCGTCGAGCAATTACGAAAAATAAAATTTCGTGCACGACGTACAATACAACTACGCGACGTACAATACAAAAAAAAATCAGTACCAAATTTATAAAAAAGAAAAATAGTAGAAATTTAGGGGTTTTACACCACCGGTACCTATAAGCCGTATGATAGGAATAATCGCTAATATAGGTTGCATGCTTAGTTTGACTTAGCGGTTAATAGAGGTTTTGTGTTGTGGATACAACATAGTAGGCATTGGGCAGGGAGGACAATTCCTTAGCGTATGGGCTTCGATGCACTTTTCCTTTTGTAACCCGTGAGCTCCACCGGAGATACGGGTGAGATTATCCATGATTACCGACGGCCACTGACGTTCTGCAGAACGTTATGCTCTTATTGATTGGGCCTATGGTGCCCCAAGGGGGGACTATGCCAATCCTATTTAGCTAGGGCCCATGCGTAGGAAGGATTGTTCTTAACTACATTTTACTTAGAACGGGTAGGCTACCTTATCCGTTAGGTATGAGTACTTTTGGTTTGGGTACTTGTATCTGACCGTGGCTTGGAACAATAACTTGTCGCAGATTAGTTCGTTACATCTTGTCCTTGTTTGGTTGTAGGTGTGACTTACTACTTCGATGAGAAGGTATTGAACCTTGATGGGGTCCGGATACCATATTGGATTCATAGCATGGAAAGATACGTCATCGTGAATTAGTTTACCATGTCCTGTCCTTGTTTGGTTGTGGGGATGGTACGCTCGTTCAATGGTGTGTATTGGACCATGTTATAATTCAATTGACTTATTTATTTGAGCAATATTTATTCAGTTTATATGGCATGATATTATGTCCCTCTGAGGACCTGGTTATCTCGCCAGGTGTGTGCTCTTGTCTTTCGCAGGTGTTCTAGCCGTGGCCATGATCATCTCTATTTCTTCGAGGATGATTGCACTTGGATCGTCTTCGCTTCGCTCGCCAAATTCGTTTCATTTTCCATGTATTTTTCCCTTACTTGTTGGTAGTAGATTTGTCTCCGCCCAACATATTATATCAAGACAATTCATTATCATTATATGATATCTTTTATTCTTTTATTTTGTGTGGATGAGATAAGTCATGGTTTTACTACATTTTACAGCTTACGTATATTTATTATACGGCTAGCATGTTTGCGTTTCTAGTCCTACGTATTTTGGGATTGGGGCGTTACAGTGGCTATCCGCGTGCATGCTTTTGGATTACGTCGAGTACAAGTACGGCATAAAGTGAGTTAAGAGGGTGTGCTTCAGTTGCAACACCATTATGGAGTCTAAGATTTGGCTATAGCAAGGACACGTGCTTCGGCACGAATGTGGCATCGTATTTGAGTCGTCAACACAAGTTCCACAATTCAGGATTGAGTCGTCTCGAGTTAAGTCAGGAAGGACCTTAAGGCAAAGTTTGGTTAAGTTATGCTAAGTTGCGAGACACAGCCTCGATGTTGAAGCACGAACCAAGTCGATGACACGAATCATGTTGTTGCGTCCCAAAGTATGGGCCATAAGGCAAGCACGAGTCGGTACGTTGATGTTGCAAGCACGAGAATGGTCTAGAGGCAAGGATAAGGAAGTTATCGGTGTGATAGCACGATGATGGTCTAGAGACACAAATAGGCCAGGCGTCTATGTCCTAAAATCGATCCTAAGACAAGAATAGAAAGAAAATCATAAAGGGATTATGTTGCACAAAGTAAATAAACGAGTTGGTTTTTTATGGTGGGCAAGGAGCTCACTCCACCATTACAGTTGAGTACTGACACCCACACAGTTTTCATGTACAGGTATAGTTGAATCTCTTTGGCATGGAGCTCGCTTGGATGCGTCGAGGCACGGAGTTCCTTGGCATTTCGAGGCGTGCGACCACTTGGAGTCAGAACTTATACGGGACATAATGTATAGACATCGCCTATCTGAAGCATCCGATGGCTTATCAAATATGTATTGAGAGATGAGAGGGAGCTGAGTGACTTATAATCAGAGAGAAAAGTGAGCTTGAGTGACTTGTAATCTTGGCTACGCGCCTTTGTAATCTTATGTTCATTATCAATAAAGACTCTTATTTTGTTTCAATGCTTGTGTTGCCTTCTATATTCAATAATTTTGCTTGGGACTTCTTTGCGATGACCCCATCGCAAGCTATTCTAATTGGCCGTTATGAAACTGCCTTGCACGAGCACAATCTAAACTCTTGTGGCATCATGCCTTAGCGAGGACGATCGGTCCTACAGGACCGGGGCGTAATACGGTACGCGAAATGCACTACGCACACGGACAAAACTGCCTCCGGCGTACAGAGTGCGAATGCACGACGCGCTGGCACGCGACACTGTTATCGTCCCAGCAGCACCGAAGGTGTATGGAAACCCATAAACACAAGAAATATCATAACTTTCTCAAAATAAATCAAAATCAAGTGGTTCAAAAAGCCAAAATTGGGTAAATTAAATTCCCCATAATATGGAACCATTAGTTTTCGGAAATCCCAAGTTTTTAGAGATCAAAACCTAGAAAAATAAGAACAACTTAAATTTTAGATCTACAAAAATATACCCAACAGAACCAAAAAATTCTAAGTTCTAAAGATGCTTAGAATCAATAAGGAAGAGAATAAAACAATTAAAAATGGAGATCCAAAATGTTTTCCATGGAGCAAGTTGTACTTGCCTTGGGTTGGTGGTAGGAGTAAATGAAGAAGAAGAAGAAAAAAGAAGGTGGAGAAGTAAATGATAATAATGAGGAGAGAGAGATAAGTTGGTTCATATACCAACCCTTCCCTTCTCAAACCAACCAAACCAAACCAAGCCAAGCCAAGCTAAAGCCAAAGTGAACCAAACCAAAAATAAATTAAACCAGGACAAGACAAGTCAAAACACGGGTCACCTGACAAATGTCAGAATTTTGTACACGTATACTAAAAATATGTATAACAGAAAATGGGAGTGACAACTCTACCCACCTTAAAATAATTTTGTCTTCGGAATTTAATCAAGAGGCTAGAGGTGTCGGGGTAAGCTTTACTAACTACAGGCAATCTACGACTAGCAGTTAATCAAGCAATCATTCATGCAAGCAAGGAATTAAAAGCATAAGGCATAAGGAAGACATTACACCTTATGAGTCAAACATGTGTGGATATCGCGATCGGATATCATCCTCACGTTTCCTGGTTGACTCACCCAAAGGGTGATGACCCCAAGCAATACGGACTAAACTTATAGTCTTGTTCTTGAGTATCTTCTCTTTTCGGTCCAATATGGACACGGGTCTATCCCCATACGAAAGGTTGGCACCAACCACCAATTCTGAATGATCAAGGATATGGTTCGGATTCGGTATATACCGTCACAATTGAGATACATGGAACACGTCATGTATCTCACGTAACGACGACGGAAAAGCAAGACGATAGGATACATCACCTACTCGCTCGAGAATATCAAACGATCCTATATACCTAGGACTAAGCTTTCCCCGTACGCTGAATCGAATGACATCATGGGTAGGCGAGATCCTAAGGAATACGTGGTCGTCGATAGAAAACTCAAGAGAATGCTGATGAGAATCGGCCCAACGGTGCTGACGATCTTGGATAACTCGAAGATGATCTCTAACTTGTCTGACCACCTCGATAGTCTGAGTAACCATTTTTGGACCAAGCATCTCCCTCTCGCCTACATCATCCCAGGTTAAAGGTGATCTGTACTTTCTGACGGATAGTGCCTCAAATGGTGTCATCTGGATACTGGCCAGAAAATTATTATTGCAGGAGAACTCTACTAAGTGCAGGTGATTTTTCCACGAACCACCGAAGTCAAGTGTACATGATCATTACATATCCTCAAGAGTTTGAATCGTGCGCTCCGACTAACCATATGTCTGCGGATGATAAACTGAACTAAACTTAAGACGAGTCCCCAAACTCTCTTGAAGACTTCGCCAAAAGTATAATATAAACCTTGAATCTCTGTCTGATACGATACTGACTGGGACTCCATGCAATCTGACTATCTGCCTGAGGTACATCTCTGCTAGCTGATCCATCGACTGACTAATTCTGAAAGGGAGAAAATAAGCTACCTTGGTGAGTCGGTCAACTATAACCCATATAGCATCTCTCCTAGCTGGGGATTTATGTAACCCAGTTACAAAATCCATGGTAATATGTTTCCATTTCCATTCTGAGATTGGTAAAGGTTGAAGAGTTCCAGCTGGTCTCTGATGTTCAGCCTTGACTTGCTGGCAAATCAAACAAAGAGAGAGAAACCGGGCTATCTCCCTCTTCATACAATTCTACCAAAAATGTGGACGAACATCACGATACATCTTCGTGCTACCGGGATGGATTAAAAACTGTGAACTGTGAGCCTCCGTCATGATCTCTTCTCTGATGTCACCACTGGGTATACAAAGACGCCTTCCATGTCAGAGCATGCCATCTTCATGAATGCATAACTCTGCTCTTCGTCCCGCTTCACATTTTGCCTTAAGTCGCTGAAGCTTAGAATCCCTTGATTGAGCCATCTTAATTCTCTCAACTATGCTGGACTGAACTTGCATACTGGCCATCAATGCCATATTGGTAGAGAGAACTACCTCTATTCCCATCTTCTGAAGATCCGCTAATAACTCTGGCTGTGTTATTAGAAAATAAGCTCATGCTCTTCTACTCAACGCATCTGTAACTACATTGGTCTTCCCAGGATGATACTGCAGGTTGATGTTATAATCCACTAGTAACTCTAGGCATCTTCTCTGACGCATGTTGAGATCCTTCTGGTTAAACACATACTTGAGACTCTTGTGGTCTGTAAAAATTTCTACCCGATCCCGATACAAGTAATGCCTTCAAAGCTTGAGTACGAAAATCACCGCTGCTAACTCTAAGTCATGTGTTGGATAATTCTTCTAGTAATCACAAAGCTGACATGACGCATAAGCTACTACCTTGCCAAGCTACATTAAGACACATCCTAATCCCTTACTTGAAGCGTCACAATAAACTGAAAATCCTCCAGTCCTATCTGGAAACGTGAGAATGGGTGCCGTTATTAATCCTTGCTTCAACTTCTCGAATAAAATATAACATTTTGATGTCCAAGTAAACTGCACATCCTTGCATGTCAACTGCGTCAAGGGCGCTAAAATTCGAGCGAAGTCTGATACAAATCGTCGATAATAGCCTGCTAATCCTAGAAAACTGCAAACTTCTACGACGGTGCTAGGTACTGGCCATGTCTCTCTAGCCACTATCTTCTGGGGATCCACTTTCACTCAACCTCTAGTGATGATATGACCTAAGTACGAAATATGATCAAGCCAAAATTTGCGCTTGCTGAACTTCGTATACAACTGGTGCTTTCTAAGAATCTGAAGGACTACCTAGAGATGTTGATCATGCTCTGCTTTATTCTTACAATAGACTAAGATGTCATCTATAAATACTATCACGAACTAATCCAAATAAGGCATGAATGAATATGCGATTCATGAGATCCATAAATACACTGCTGGTGCATTGGTCGCTCCGAATAGCATAACGAGAAACTTCTAATGTCCATATCTAGATCTGAATGTCGTCTTCGGGATGTCTTTCTCTCTGACTCTGATCTGATGGTACCCTGATCGCAATTCAATCTTCGAGAATATTGTCGCTCCACTGAGTTGATCGAATAAGTCATCTATCCTTGGTAGGGGATATCCGTTCTTGATTGTTACAGAATTCAAGGCACGATAATCCACACATAATCTTGACGTACCATCCTTCTTCTTCACAAGAAGAATCGGGGCTCCCCAAGGTGATCCATTAGCACGAATAAATCTTTGTTCTTAGTTCTTCAATCATCTTGTACATATTTTCCAATTCTGATGGTGCCATTCTGTAGACTCTCTTTGATACTAGTGTCATACCTAGAATCAAATCAATAGTGAAATCTCTCTCTCTCTCTTGCGGCATGCTTGGAAACTCTTCGAGAAATACGTCAGAAAATTCTTCTACTACTCTGGAAAACTGAACTGTTTCTGCTACTGCCATTCGCAAGACTGGCAGAGAAGGTTCTACTTCGCCTCTAGAAAATGAAAACTCTTCTTTGCCAAAAATACCAAATTTAATCCTGTCAATATGGCAGTCTATTCTTGCATACTCATCCTTCAACCAATCCATTTCTAGGACCACATCATAGTCGGCTATCGAAAATTCTATCAATCTAGCGGAGAACTCTCTACCGCTAACTATGATTCGACACGAGGAAAAGACTCTATCTACTCCCACAGGATCGTTACCAGTAAGTATATTGAGTCTTACAGATAATGACTCGGGCTCCAATACTATTCGTGTTGTGAATCGTACGGACATAAATGAAAGCGATGCACCTGAATCAAATAATATTATTGCTGGAAAAGAGTTGACGAGATACGTGCCACCACCTCACATGATGCTAATTCTTCTGCTACTGTCAGAGCCATAGCTTGACCATGTCCTCTTGGTGTTGGTCCCCTCTGCTAGTGACCTCTCTGCATGTTCTGAACTTGGGCTTGGGCCTGAGCATACTGCTGCGACCTATGCTGCTGGAATGCTTGTGCCTGAGGCCGCAATGGCCTCGGAGGCTGGTATTGCTACTACTGCACTGGTGCTGGTCCCCTAACCGATGGACTGGTTAGACTTGACGAAGATGAACTGGCTCATTGCGGACATGACCATATCATGTGGTCCGGTGCCCTACAAGCTAACCACAATCCTTCTGCTCTGCGATATTCTGAAATCACGTGCCCAGGCATCCCATAATGAGGCCAGCCCATTACGGAAGATTGCTTTTGCTTCTGCTATGGAGGGTACGATGGAGTCGAGTGCTGAATCGATAAAACTATGGTCGCCCTCCTTGGAGCTCAAATGGTCAAGGCCCTAGCTGCCAGTGCTGGTGCTGACGACTGAGATAACTGTCCATGGGGCCTCTTCCGTCCTCCAGTTCGATCTACTATCCTCTATGAAGTATATTCATGCCTCCTAGCTGCTCACAAAACAACATCATATGTCTGGTGCTCAAACTGCTCCATTGCTAGAATAATCTTTAGGTGGAGCCTCCGTTGGAATCGCTGCGCTTGGTCCAATTCGGTCGCCACCAAGGTGGGAGCAAACCGACTAAGCCTAAAAAACTCGGTCGCATATCCATAGGCCGTCCTTTCCATCTGCTTGAGATTGCTAAACCTTGTCGAAAAATCATACCGAGCTACTGCATCAAAGTACTTCGTCTGAAATTTGCCGCTGAATACCGCCCACAAGACAGGCGTCACCAAATTAACTGCTTGCATCGCCCATCAGCTGCGGGCTAAGTCCAATAACTGCAGGCGCACAACGGCCACCTTCTCATCCTCTGGAATCCGAGCTGTCTCTAGAATAACCTCTGTCCTGAAGCCAAGCATCAGCAGCAATAGCATCTTCACTGCCGTAAAAAAAGGAGGATTCAGGCGCTTGAAGCTGTTAGCCGCATTGTTCCCCTGATAACCAACTCTGCCTATAGCTGCTTGTACTATCTGCTGCAGGGCATCTCCCAACGATCTTGTGATACAAGCAAATCTCGGGTGAGTCCCATCAGGGCTCTATTTTTAGGATCTGTAGGCAGGGCTGGCTGAACTGGCAGCTCTTATTCCCCGGAAGGCACGACTCGAGATGCTACCCCTGAGTGCTAGATTTGGTCCCCAGGTTGCTGCTGGTTTACTGGAGGTGCTCCATCCGGCTGATCGGAAGGACTAGGAACAAGGCTACTTAAGAAAATAACATGGGGAACAATAAGGAAGGACCAAGATAGACCAATAATAGAAGCATATTATCGGGTCAAGAATTTGAAAGATTGGAAAGCACGAGTAGAGAACAAGGAAGAATGCTGATTAAGACATCTATTCAGTTAAACCCTCACACATCTTGATTTACAAGACCTGCATTCGCCACCACTTAAACCGTGTCACACCCTAGAACCAGAATACTAGAGAGCGGGGGACAGGCGTAGCCAGCTACGTACATTGAAGTACAACCTACCTCGCAATATGGTCATGGCTGTCTAGATGTATGAGGGTTTATCTACAAGCCAACGGTCTCTTATGGTCAAGAACAAGCCTAGTGTCTCAATCTCAAGCAAGCAAATAATTGTTACAAGATGTTAGATCATTAGACATACAAAGTAAGGCATCCCAAGTATTACATATTCAGATGATCATGAAGCTAGTCATACAAAATATGAAGACTAGCAAGAGTTAAGTACATGATCAACCCTAGGATTTGTCAATCATGTAACAGTCCTTATGTAGACAAAATTTAAGTTTCAATACGAGCCAACACTTACTCGGCGGCTAAATGTCTCAAAAGAATAATTTAAAATAGAGTGGGAGAGCAAAATAAGAAAACACACTCGTTTCCACGGTTACTTCTAGTGTTCACCATCTGGCCGGAAGACAGGTAGATCCTCGGGTGATACTAAAAATTCTGACCATACAAAACCAGCTGGATCAGAACCCAGAAAGAGCAAGTGCCACAAGGAAGGCTCCACTTATGAACTAAAACCAGCATATAAAGAATATGAGAACTGATGAAAGAACATAATTAAATAACATAAAAGACATGCTTTAAAGAATATACTAGCTTGCATTAAGAAAACAAGAGGTGTAATATAGTTCCCACGTTAATCATGAGACAATCATTCAGGCACGGTCAATCAAGTCCTACGACTTGCTATCATTAGCTAACTAGGGTTGTCACATGCCTAGTTACTAACAAGATGTAGTTGAGATATTCTCGCAGTCACAAGCCCTGCAGACTATCCAGGTTATCCAGGCGGAGGTTACAAGTTTATCAAGATTTAACAGTACTTTTAGTTTATAAGGAGTGCAAAACATGACAGAATGCTAGAGATATGCCCTACTCGACGGCAGGTTACAAGTCCACAGGTGTGGTCGAGATAACGGGATCGCTTGTAACTACGAAATCTCTCTATATGAACTACTCGATCAATCTAGTCGTTAACCTAGTCAGATTCAATAAGAATTCTTGACCGTGGTAACCAGGAATCCGTGTCCTAGACATGATGCAAGATAAGACAATTAGCTTATACGGACACAACTAATAAAAATCAACCACGGAGTCAAGACAAGAGTTACACTAGCAAGACAGAAAGTCACAACAGCAATCAAGGTTATACATGTCAAGTCAGGTTTACGTGTCATGTCAAGACTACTTGTCAGGAGTGCGCCTCGATGGGCCACTATCAAGATTATCAAGCCGGGATCATGTTGTCATGTTCAAGTTCAAGTTTAAGTTTAAGTTCAGGTTCATCAAGTCGGGTTGTCATAATTTAGGGCGAGTACAGAAAACATGCAAAGAAGATCAAGAACATCCATAGGTTATTGAAACTATCAGTCGTATAAATTCCAGATAAAGTGAAACAAGAAGATCCTTAAAGCCAAGACGAAAATCTACAACTTTTATGTTTTGAGTTTTACAAGATTCTAGCTACAAAACAGCTTAAATTGGCAAAACAGCCATTTCGAGAGATTTATGTGCGGGCAAAACTGGCTACGGCGTACGGAGCGCGCAGTCGCGGAGTGCAGGTGCGCGACAAGCGAAATGCGCCATGTGCAGCACGTGAAACATACTGGGCGTACAGACAAAACTGTCTACGGCCCACGGAGCGCGCAAGCACGGCACATAACAAAAGAAACACGCTACGCCCGGCACACGAAATGCGTTGCGCGTGAGGACAAAATTGCCTAGGGCATACGGAGCGTGGATGAACGGTTTGCAAGCGTACGACACTGTTCATCGTCCCAGTAGCACCGAAGGTGTGTGGGAACCCATGAACACAAAAAATGTCATAACTTCCTCAAAATAAATCGAAATCAAGTGGTTCAAAAGCCAAAATTGGGTAGAATTGAATTCTTCACAATATGGAACCATTAGTTTTCGAAAATCCCAAGTTTTTGGAGATCAAAACCAAGAAAAATAAGAAAAACTTACGACTTAGATCTACAAAAATATACCCGATAAAATCAAATATTTCAAGTTCTAAACATGCTTAGAATCACAGAAGGAAAAGAATAGAACAATAAAAAATAGAGATCCAAAATGTTTTCCATGGAGCAAGTTGCACTTGCCTTGGGTTGCTGGGAGGAGTAAATGAACAAGAAGAAGAAGAAGGTGGTGGAGAAGTAAATGATAATAATAGAGGGGGGAGAGAGAGAGAAGTTGGTTTATATACCAACCCTTCTCATCTCAAACTAACCAAACCGAACCAAGGCATGCCAAAGCCAAAGTGAACCAACCCAAAAATAAACCAAGTCAAAATTAAACCAAGACAAGGTTAAGCAAGACAAGTCAAAATACGGGTCACCTGATAGATGTCAGAATTTCGTACACGTATACTAAAAATATGTATAACAAAAAACGGGAGTGGCAGTGCGCCTTGACAGGCCAGTCTCTTGTAAGAAAGGAAAAGACATGTACAAGAGTGCACCACGACGAGTCACTATCAAGTAAATATTGGACATGGCGTAGACTGTAAAGTACAATAAATATGGAAAGGTATAAAACCCAAATTTGGATAATTTATTAATTTAGGTTTTTGCAATAATTATCGATTGCTATTAGCATAATTTTAGATTAATATTAGATTATTAGTTTGGCATTATAGTTGATATTATTATTATTTAGTCGGTTAATTAAATTGTATTTTTTAGTGAAATTGGAATTGTTGGATTGTGTTTTTGGTTTGGACCCAAACCTAGCCATTTCTTTCCCAAGCTCAACTCTTTTCTCTAATAAAAAAAGAAACCCATCTCAACCACTCACCCGACCCAGACCCATTCCCTCATTCCCCATTCCTCTCCACGTTCACAATTTTCGTCATTCTCCACCCTACGTTTCAATCTCTACCATACTCTAAAAAATAAGACTACCATCACCATAACTATCACCACCATCATTCTTTTTCTCACATAGAACAACCTTCTCTCAACCCCTTACCACAATATCATTTCCCCTTCTCTCCCAACTCCAAACCCTCCCCAACTGACCTCCCGACCACCGGCATGTCCCATGTCACGACCCGCACCCTGATTAGGGAAACGAGCACGTGGGTACGTCCAGCCTATGCCGTAGAATCGGTGGTAGAACGCTGTATAGGTCGTCTACAAGATACAACATCTAGACACAATATATAAATCTGTCATCTTCGCACGGAGGTATATAAAGTCATAACTCAATCACAAGACATCCAAGGAAGATAGCACGAAATATGATAAGATATAATAGAAAGATAAACTAATAGATGCAAGATCACAATACAAGTTTAGAGTTCAAAACATAACACAAGATCCTAAAATATAAAGTATACTACAAGTCTCAAGTACTAGCTAGATCGCAGTCCAGTCAATCCTAACTAGTCTAAGTCTAAGCAGGCGGTACATTCTCAATGGGCACCGGATCCACAGGTATGTCCATGTAGTACTCATCGTCTAAGCCAAACCCATAGAAGGTCGAGTAGTCAGCCTCTATATCATCTGTAAACATCAACGAGATTATCCTGTCAGGATATGAGCAAGTACAAACGCTAACATCAATTCCATATGAATTGACAAATTCTATAAGAGACAATTATAATGGAATACAAGATGAAATATCAAGACTGAAATATAAACAGGATATGTAAAATTGGATATCATGTCAGGGTATAAATACTGGAATATAGAACAGTACAGAAATATCTGATGTATAATGTAAACATAAACGGTGTCTTGAGATATTAGAGTGTTATGTGATCGGCTTGGGTCCGGATCAGGCTGTTCCATTTGATCGACTATGCACAAGAACAAGCACAGGTAAACCTGGAGATCAGGCCGGCCCAAATGGAAAGCTATGCACAAGTAGTATCAGGTCAGGCTACAACCTACGTGTGGTGAGGGTAGAGCCATGCACAAGTAGTAACAGGAATACATGAGGGATATTAATCACATAACCACTAATAACTCCCCATCCCCGAGTAGTATAATAGATTCGGACATGACACGTTATGACACAGGATTCAAAACCAGGAGGCCAGCCCACTCCCAAATCGACATCTATACAAGTACAGGAAACATGATCGAACAATGCACTCATATACCAGAAAAGTCCAAAAACAATATCTCATGACAGGATTCGACGTATACTAGTCCGTGTACCATCGTATCGGTAATCAAGTAAAATAATACAACTGAATCGGATACAGCAGATATCAAGACAATAGTAACTATCAAAGAATGTACTCGCCTGTGATCCTGAGCTGTCAATAAGAATCGATGCTCAGAGTGATATCACAGACCTAAAGATGAGATATACATGAGTTAATTAGGGTTTGATAGTGTATGGCATGATATTCTCATGTATGTTATGCAAATCTAGGCCAAACTCAGTCATACTAAGTCACACTAGGTCACACTAGGTCATACAAAGTCATACTAAGTCATGGTGGGTCAAATAAAGTCAAACTATGTCAAGATAAGTCAAACAAAGCCAAACTAGGTCAAGATAAGTCAAACAAAGCAAACTAGGTCAATCTAGGTCAAGGTAAGTCAAACAAAGTCAAACTAGGTCAAGGTAAGTCAAATAAAGTCAAACTATGTTAATCTAGGTCAAGGGTTGACTTTTGATCAACTGGTCAACTCTGGTCAACTCCTGGTCTATTTTAGGTCAAATTGGGTCAATAGTTGACTCACAGTTGATTTTTGGTCAACTGGTCAACTCTGATCAACTCCTAGTCCAATCTCGGTCCAATATTGACTTGCAGTCAATTTTGAGTCAAAACAGTCAACCTTGGTCAAACAGGGTCAAATCTAAGTCAAGCATCCTATTTGTAACCATTACCTACCAACATACCATATACCTTGGTCCTATTGGTATCCCAATACCAAACCTTGGTTGGAAGTCAAATACCTTAATCTAGGTAAACATACCTTAATACCCAATACCTATACTTAGATATCTAGTAACTATCTATATACCCCCAAGCTACTAGCTAACCAATAACTTAGATATCTAACCTTAGTTACCTAGGTAATCCAATACCTTGCCTTGAAGGTAAACTATTACCTTAAGGAAGAAGGTAAAGATATCCCAATATACTACTTAGGTATCTCAAAATACCACTCTAACCATATCCTAATATCCTACTCTCTTGATACCCTTAAGATACTATCATACCCACTCTCTAACATCTACTAGCTATTCCAAGTCATCTAACCAAGATACCAACTTACACAGGATATTCACTCTAACATAGATACTAACTTCTAGTTTAAGATACATAGGGTATCTAATTACCTATCCAAGATACTAACATATCTATCTAGGATACTATCTTAGATATCCTAAGAGACTAGCTAACTCATATAAAGATACTAACTATCCTAAGATACTCTAATATATACATATACATTATACCATTCTCTCCAAAATGGTAGATAACCAACTCAACATATATATAGATATACTCTATACACTACCCATGGGATAATATCCTATAATCTAGGATACCAACTCTAGCCTATATCCTAATATCCTATCCATCTATGTAATATCCCAATTCTAACCATTACCTACCAAGGTATTCCAATACCTTGGATACTAGGTAATACCTTTACCCTAGTAATATTTACCTTAGGCTAGTAGATAACCCACTAACCTAGGCTAATAGAACCTAAATAAACCTTAGACTAGTCTCTAACCATCTATCCTAGTATCCTAGCAATACCTTGCTATTATGTTACCTTTATCTTAGGTAACTCCAATTACCTTAAAGGTAAATCCATTACCTTGAAGGTAACTCAATACCTTACCTTGTAAAAGGATAAACCCCATTACCTTGGTGAAGGTAAACCAATATCCTAAGATATCTCACATTACCTTAGTATCCTAAGATACTACTTTATATCTCAAGATACCAAGTATCTTAACTCTAACATATCTAACTTAGATATCTATATCTTAAGATGTCTAACTCTAACATAGATAGACATCTAACTAACAAACTATAACTATCATATCAAACCATCCATCTAACATATAACACTAACCACACTCTAGACACTAACTTAAGGTATTCTAGAATATATCTTACCACTCACACACATGGACACAATCATCCTACTCTTAGCACTTAACATCTTGATATTATCTATTACCTAGTTCTAATACCCAATATCTTAGTATCTTGACCAATAACTTATCCTTACATATACTTATCCAACTAACTTTAATACTAATACTTGATACCAAATAGGATACCTTACTTAAGTTCCAATACTCATTTATCCTTACTCATGATACTTGAGTGTCACGATACCAATATGCTCATGGTACCCAAGTATTACACTAGTACCTTATCCACAATTTTAATACCTCGACTGATACGGCTGCATCTGACTTCCCAGTGGCTGAGCATCCACCAGCTCTATTGTCATCCTGACCAACTGGTGAGTATCTTGTATGCTCTGTCGGAATTCAGCAGTCTGGCTCTGCTGTATCTGCTGCTGAGTCTCCAGGAATCGCTGGAAAAGGGTAAACATCTGAGCCGCATCTACGGTACCTGAAGGTAACTGCTGCTGATACATATCCAAAATGACGGGGAAAGACCTCCGGACAGGTGGAGGTGCACTCCCAAAAGCTGCAGACGCTCCTATATGAGCAAAAATAGGGGGTGCTGTGGTCCCAACGTCCACAATTGGGCGAGAGGTGGTAGGCCTCTCACCAGCGTCTGCTGGGCCAGAACGATGCGATCGTGTCTCAATCACCATCCTGGAGACAGATCAAACAAGGAATCAATACTGAGATAGAAACGATAATTCAAGGGAGAACAGTTATTTCAAGGAAGCAATCTTCAAGAAGAATTTAGATGGCAGGAATTCAGTTAAGAGATTTTTCTAATGTGATTGAGTACCTCAAAATAATCATAATCCTACTGCAGGCTGTAGTGATACTCTAGTTCGAATACCACTACACAAACTCGACCTGCATGGGCCACCACTAAAAATGTGTCACGACCCGCACCCACCGTGAGGGTACGAGTATGTAACAATGCCCAGCCTATGCCGCAGTGTCGGCGGTAGAACGCTGTTCTAGGTCATGAACTATAACTACATAATATGAAATACTCTCCAAAGGAGGCCAATCACAGAAGGTACAACTCAATCACAATCTAAAGATAGAATATAGCACGATAGAATAGATAGAGAAATCCTCAACTAAGGTACAAAAGAAATAAAATAACATAAGTCTCAACATCTCCATAAATATACAACTCTGAAATCAAGACAACGACTAACATAAAAGGAAAAATAGTCTAGACTATCTACACTATGCATGGGTATCATCCTCAGCAGCTGCCTGAACCTCCCCAAGGGTCCAGGTCACGAGTGTCATCTAGGCAAGCTCCATAGTAAGGGGTGCAGGGTTCCTCATCGTCCTCTGTAAAATTTTCAACAGGTCCAGTCAGGATGGAAGCGAGCACAATACATCTCACGCAGATCATAACAGGTTAGAAAATATAAACATGCAAGAGAGTACGATACATAAAACTGAAGAAAAGTACATAATGTAAATAGAGAGAGAACTGTAATGGAAATATCTACTATAAGTAGAGAGCTACCAGTGACGAGTGATTTAGAGTACAAAATCGACATGTGAACGGCTGGATTTGCACATGAATATACTAAAGAGGCGCACATGGTTATACTACTTTGGAATTGTTTACATGACTATTTATACTCCTCCATACCCCAATCAATACACAAGGATCCAGACAAGTTATGTTACGTACATAATTTTTACATGAAAGCCCATAGATGGATGTACATAAAGTATACATGAGGGCTCAGAACTGAGTGCACATGAATTCCACATGAAGGCCCATGAAGGGTACACATAAAGTATAGGTTATACATGAAATACACGAGAAACATGAATGAACATGAGAGCACATATGAGTACACGAGCGAGCATGAACGAGCATGAAGCACATGAAAAACATGAATAACATGAGAGCGAAGAATAAATGATGTACATGAAATACACGACATGATGTATCCGATGCTTCCAAGGGGATAACATCTCAATATAGGGATCCATATAGTACCAATCGGTGATAATATCATGACAGCATCAAATAAGGCAAACTAGAGCAGAAATATAATCCTAAGCAAGTTATAAAATGATCAGAGAATGTACTCACCTGGTATCTGAATGTCTGTAGAATAAACTGCCCGAGATGAGGTATCTGACTCCTATTTAGAGCAACACAAGTCAAGATGTATGCAGGGGACAATAAATGTAATCTACAATACATCTGCATGCTGTCTAGGTCAAACTAGACTATAGTCAACACTTGGTCAACTCTAGTCAACTATACAGTCAAACTAAGTCAACTAGGTCAAGCCTAACCCAAACAAGTATCACTAAGTCTAACCAGTCTACCCTAGCAATCACACACCAATCACAAGTCACACAAGCAAAAAATACAAGTTATATACAATATGCATATATAGGCTATACATATATAACATGGCACTCAAGATACAACGTATAAAGGAAGTCAAATATATATACATGCATTCATCAATACTTAGGCCTATATGATATGCCACTTATAAATTACATATCTATATATAGATACTGCAATACTCTATACAATACATGCATGTATATATATATATAGGGCTAAAGAGGGTTATTGTGTGTGAACATGGTTAATTTCAGGTTACACATATTAGAATGGAGGGTTAACATTACATTACATCCAAAAACTGAATAATTAACATGTAATTCAATTCAACATTACCCCTTTAAAACTGAAATTGAACTAACATGGGGAAACAGTGTAATAGCTATATCATGCATTCAATTTCCAACTCAAAAAACCTTCCACCCAAACGAATTGTTCACCATGACATCCTAACAATAGCTATATACATTCAGCTATGCAATTAGACATTAAATCTCTAAACTGAAACTAAACTAGCATTGGAAACAAGGAGAAACATGCAAATGTATAGAGTGTAAGCTCAGTCAACATGCCAATGTGTGTATGTGTTTTCAGGTTATGTGTATCATGGGTTAACATAGGTTTAGGTTTCCAGAATTGAGTGTGTGTGTGTTACAAAAAAGTGTGCCATATTCTCAGGTTTACCAGTGAGTGAGTGAAACATTTGTAGTGATAATGGGGTATATCTCAGCTCATGTGTGTGTGTCTCCAAATAGTGTGTGTACATACATGATATCAGTGGCTTGTACGTTCTCGGTTTTACATGTGAAATGTGTGTGTGTGTGTAAATGTGTCACAGGTTGTGACAGTATGTGTGTATATGAGTGTGTGTGTGTGTAGATAGGCTATCAATTATTATGTGTATGTGTGAGTAAACATTTATGTTTCAGATTTAGACTGTGTGTGTGTGACAGTTAGTAGATACATAGGTTAAGTCCTCAGTTTACCAATCTGTCCAGATCAGGACAGTAGAGAGTTCCAGGTTCTAGTTTTTGGTCTAATGTATAGTGGGTGTGATATGGTGTAATCAAACAGTGTACTTAGTTTCAGATTTTCAGGATTGGGTAGTGTGTGTGATACATATATAGAAATTAGTGTGACAGGAATTCTCATATTTTAGTGAATTGTGTGTAACAGTGCATAACTTGGAAATTTTAGTATAAAGGACAGTTGGTAAATCTCAGGAAATACACAATTCAAATGACAGTAAATCAAATGGAGTAACGGTGATAGCTAATCTTCAGGAATTCAATGTAATATAAACTCAGTTGTAATGTATAGGACTGAAACAGTGCAACAATCAATGTGTCAAATAGAATCTGAGATCAGTGGATGGGTGCATGGACAGTTTATTCTCAGTTTTGGAGACATGTGTGTGTATGTGCACTAGTAAACAAGTGTTAATTAGGAACTGAATTAGTGCATGGGTTCTCAGGATTAGCAAAATGATAGTTTAGTAATCATCAATAACAGAAATCAGTAATTCCTTTCACACATTCAACCCAAAACCCAAATTCGAAAATCCCATTCTCAAACACCAATCCATAACCAATATTGTAGTAAACCATTACACATGTATATGAATTAATCTAGTAATTTAGATCATTAACAACAGTTTAAAAAATGGAAATCTAATTCAGAATTAGTGAAACAGTGCACTGCATATCAGTCAAATAGGGGAATTGCTAATTCGAAACTAAAATCATGTTAATATTAGGAATTAATGGTTAGAAAACGACTACCCACATGTGCACGTGTCAACCAATGTATATGTGTCCAACCAAGTGGACACATTCGTGTCCAAATCACTAAAACACCACACGAGCACCACACAGACACAGTATCGTGCACACGTTCACAGTGCTCGTGGACACGACACACGTGGGGTCTCGGGGTTATGCCCCACGTGTAGCCCACGTGTCATGCTACAAATACGATACAACACGACACGACCACGTCGTGTCCAGAGTGGACACGACTCATGTATCAGAACGCGATTCCGCCTGTACGTGCGCATGTGTTGGACCAGTGCACGTGACCTAGCGTGTCCGACACGATGTCGTTGGACACAAGACTTTGGGGACAGGTTCGCAGATACTGCCCCTACCACTGTGTCCAACCACAGCTCGCCACATGGCCTGTGCAATAAGCACAGGCCTCGAGCAACAGAGGAAACCCAAGCCGCACGCGGGGCTATATTCGTATCCTCGTGTGGACACGAAACGACACAGAATTGCCAACCTAAGCTAAGGAAATAAGAGGACACATCATAAATAGCAATCCCAATCAAAAACATTCCAAAAACAGTGAAGAAAT